>CABHPR010127168.1:0-38487 GCA_902168415.1 Peromyscus melanophrys | reverse complement strand
TTTTTTTTTTTTTTTTTGGTTTTTCGAGACAGGGTTTCTCTGTGTAGCTTTGGAGCCTGTCCTGGAGCTCACTTGGTAGCCCAGGCTGGCCTCAAACTCACAGAGATCCGCCTGCCTCTGCCTCCCGAGTGCTGGGATTAAAGGCGTGCGCCACCACCGCCCGGCTCCTGTTTGTTTTCTAATAAGAGACAGAAAGGGGGTGGATATGGATGGGAGGGGAGGTGGGGAGGAACTGGGAGGGGTAGAGGGAGGGGAAACTGTAATTAAGATATATTATGTGAGGGGGGAAAAATCTATTTTCAATCAAAGGGAAAAAGAAAATTACACATTAATCCATTAATGTGTTTGAATCTTGCCAGAAAGCTTTACATATGCACAGCCGAAACAAAAAAGCAGCCCAAGAGTCAGCAGGGTCATAGGAATAAACCAGGCCTTCAAAACAAGCGGTTAGCAGAGGACAAGGAAGCAGGAAGGCCCGTGTCCAATTCTCATTTGCCTGTCTCTACTGCCACCTGCTGGACAGCAGGAGTCAACCCGTCTTTTTTAATGGTCTAAGAATATTGCTGATATTTCAGTGAATGACTCATTTACATTTTTAACATTGGATTTAGATCTGAAAACAATGTGGTAACTGGCTCCTGGAACACTGGCATGCCTGAGTTTCTGAAATTAGCGCCAACCCTCCACGCCCATCGCGGTGGTCTCACTGCTCCAGAGAACGTAAGTGACACCCCATTATAGAACGTGACTCACCCAGAGCCCAAGCAAACCTGCACAGATAACTAACGAGGAAATCCAAGGCACGAGCATGAACATTTGGTCTTCAAAATGTACCCATCTAAATCCGACAAGCTATTTGTTACTGACGATGGGGCAGCATACACTATCCCAGGAGCTGGAGCGCAGCGTACCTTGAAGTACTGCCATTCCTTAAATTCATTTAGGTTGCAGTGTGTGATCATGACCTTAGATCCGTCGGGCCCTTTTGTCAAACACTGGTCGTACTGCATGAGCTGATTGGCTTCGTTGATTCGGAAAAGCTATTGAACAAACAAATGGAATAACGGTAACTTTCTGGCCAATGCATGTTTTACAAGAGGAAAGAAGCTTAACTCCTATAATTAAACTGAATAACTTACTTATCGTTCTATAACTTTTGGGCATGTTGGGAACCGTTAGTCTGCAGACAAGAACTACACTCAAGTTTGAAATTAGTGAAGACCTCTATTAACACTTTAATTACATTCTTTATTCTTTAGCCTCTAATACACAGAAAGGGTAATTAACACAGATTTATCATGTACCAACAATAAGAAAATTAAAAATTGTAAGTATACCTAATAGTGTTTCACAACTGAAATTAGACACATGAAAAATATCTATATAAGGAAGCAAGAAAATATATGCGTAAAATATACAGTGCTGGCAGTAGTACCCCGGTTTATTATGAAAATGTGTGACTTACCATAGAGATCGGCTTACTTAGTCATGATTAATGTATGTTCAATTGTGAATCTATTATTACTTCTCTGCAGACATTTCTTCACTCTCATGTGGAAACCAACACTGCCAATAGTTCTTACTTAAGTGGAATGCTTTAGCAGTCAGCTTTTACTGAATGTTTTTAATTTATCAGACAAAATTAATAAAGAACCAAACTAAACCCTCTCTGTCTGGGATCAAGTGTGGTGGCTCTCAGGGCTGACCAATCCTGGGAGAAGGAGACTTACCTGGTTCCCGCCCATCCTGTGGCAGGGTCCTAGTTCAACAAAGCCTCCATTTGTTTTCCCCATGCTATCAATGCAGTATGCAGTCTCCAAGCCTCGGATCTAAAGGTACGGAGAGAGCCAACATAGAGAAACAGTATGGTTTGTAACAAACGAGGACCAGAGCAAAAGATTCAGTTTCAATATACAGTCACAGAGAGTTCCCTGTTGTGGTGCCAGGCTGTCCCGGGAATCACCAGCCTTTAAGTATGTTTTACCAAGACCACCACCACCACCACCACCACCACCACCACCACCCTCCTCCTCCTCCTCCTCCTCCTCCTCCTCCTCCTCCTCCTCCTCCTCCTCCTCATCGTCCTCATCTTTGAAGTCATGAGCTGAAGCCAACGCTGAAGTGAGCTCATTCCATTTCAGGGCACTAGCCCATACTGTGCTAGAAAATACCACAGAAGGAACAAAATCCAAGTGACCCTGAGGAAAACGTCAGGAGTAGAGCGTTCACGTGAATGAGGCGTGAACAGAGGAGAGCTGTGTAAGGACAGTGGGGACAGACCCTGCGCCCCGTGTCCTCCTCTCAGTGGCTCTGTGGCACTTTTGTGGCAGCTGCCTCAAGGCTTCTCAGTATAAAGGCCATTGGCACATGGGCCCTGCAGTGTGGCTCTCCTCTAACTACCAATAATAAAGGCAAAAGCAAACACAGGTTTCCAAGTTCGGGCGGCAATTTTGTGCTAGAATAACTACTTTCAGAAGAACTGTGCATTTATCTCAGTTACAGACTGCTGCAGCATTTGGATAAAGTGCTTGATTCTGTAGATACCGACTAAGGAGAAGAGCTTTTGAATACATGGAGATGTGCAAGTCATGGCCGTCAAGACCATCCAAAAATGGGGGACAAACGTGTGTTGGTCCGTGGAAGAGATGAATGTGCAGATGGAGCAGCCCCTACTGCCTGGGGTCAGCTCAGACTTGCCAGGGGACAGCTTTTAACTAGGGATGTACTCTAGAGAGCAAACGCCAGAATTGGACAAACTCCTCTAAAGATGTATTTAGAAGAGAAATGGTAAAAGGAGGGGGGAAACCCTCATTAATCCATTCATTCCTGCATACATGTGTCTATTCACCCATGAAATACCAAATGGGTACCTACCACGGGCAGGCATGTTATAGTCTCTGATATGTAAGTGAACAAAATAGGCACACCTGCTTCAGTGAACTCACATTCTACAGCAAAAGGAAGGCAGAAAGAAAGCAAAACATGTAATGGACAAATAAGATATCTACCATGTTAGTAATACAGGCCACGGAGGGGAAAAAAGAAACGCAAGAACGCTGAGGAAGGGGCAAGGGAGTTGAGGGTGTCGTCGGGTAGATCTCATCATCAAGGACACAGATGGAAAAACGTGAACGAGGTCTAAGTCAGCCATGCCTGCAGATGTCCAAGTCGGAAGAAATAGGAAATGACCATCCAGATCAATGCCTTTGCTTTGTTTTATCACCACAGCCCAATTCATTTGACAAGTGCTGTGTGAACAGCGTGTGCATTAGTCTCTGCATTAGTCTATCAGAGCAAAAGGAGGGATAAGGTCAGAAGTGGATTGCTCGGAGGGTAGGCCAATGTGGGGTGTTGTGAGAACCCACGGGAAGAGGACAGACCTGAGTGGCTTTGATGAAATGGAGAAGAATAGAGAAATGATTTTCAGTATTCATGATCTCCAAGATGAGAGCAGTCAGTGAAACTGGAAGCAGCCAAGACAGGGACATGGAGGGTGCTGGAGGCGGGGCGTGTTCCACTGACAGCCCCGTGTGTAACGGCTGGGGGCGGGGGGGGGGGGGAACAGAGTGGCTTCATGGTCAGGGCAGCTCTGATGATTTGGTAGAAGGATAGTGTATGCTGCCAGGTGGTTTTTAATCAAACACTTCTGCAAACATTCTCTGCTTTCATGAATACCTTTCCATTTTTCTTTGCCTTCTTTCAAACACTGACTCCAAATACACACATTTTGATATCTAAATATTGGCTGATACTTACTTCTCCCCACTCAACATTTCTGGGTGGCAAAGGGTAGTGGGCAGTGATGTCATAAGCGATTTCTTCCATAAACCATTTGAAACTTTTGCAGTTGTGATCTTCTCGAAATTTCTTCAGTTCGGATATATCCCCATAGGGCAGTGCCTTTGACTCAGGACGGCTGGCATAGAAGTAGTCTTTATATTCATCCCACCAAACTTCTACAACTCTAACATAATTCTATGAAAAGAAAAAACTACAGTCATTATACGATGTAGAAATAACTGTAACAGCATGAACAGCGTACCTTAGATGTACAGAATACAACCAAAATATAGTGAGCTGATTTAGAGAGGACTTGACATTTAATAAACAATGCAAATAAGTGATCTAATAACCCGAACATTTTCCAAGTATAGAAATGCCATGTATGTATATTCATTTAAAAAATGACATACATAACATCAGACATCTCTGAGCTGGAAGACAATAAATTCTGAGATAATGCATTCTATTCTGATAACAGATGAAGAAAGTGAAGCCTGGACAGGGTTCGGAGAGCCTGGGTGGCCAGTGGTGTTCCTTCTCATCTCATTCCTTTCTATTCGAACCATGTTACTGACATGTATAGGGAAAATCTCATTTTAGAAACCGTCCTTACAAAGAATTGCTCCACAGCTAACTCGGCTAATCTTTTCATGGCTATAACAGAATCATCTTACTGTAACCTCAAATTGACTGTACGTCTTCCATAGGCGGCTCACGTGGAGAAAAAGCAGCTATGAACCAAAACAATAAACGGACCCTGTCATAACCGACAAAGCTTGAACTTGAGGGCTTCACAGAATTAGTGAATTTTTGTGTGAACATACGGTTGGACTGGTGTTTACTCTCTGCACCCCATGGATCTTCTACATCACGCACCAGCATTTTCTCCATAGAGGAGGGTGTGAGAGGCTGGGGAGATGGTTCAGTAGAGAAAGCATTTACCACTCCATCATGAAGCCCAGAGTTTGGCTCTCTAGAACCCGTGCAAACGCAGATGGGAGTAGCAGCCTCCCTTCAACTCTAGCACTTGGAAGGAAGGCAAGCTAGGGATCTGGCGTGACTGGCTAGTTAGACTGGCTGTACAGGCAAGGTTTAGGTTCAACTGAGAGACCCTGCCTCAGTGAATACAGTGGAAAGCCGTGGAGGAAGACTCCTATTGTTGGTCTTGGGTCCATGTGTACCCTCACACATGTGAACATGCATACACACATACGCACACACCACACACTGATGCAGGGAATCAGTTTCGTGTCTGCAGTAATTCTTCAGGCCTGCTATAGTGTGCCAGCTGGGCCAGGCCCCAGAAGGCTGGATGTGGCTTGTTGACCACAGTTACTGACCTGTGTTTTACATCAAGAGTAGGCGCATTCAGTGTTCAGATTAATTTTGTTTCTAGGCTAAAAGATAGTTATTAAAGTGGGAACAGGTCATCATACCAAATAAACAAAGAAAAATCTTCAGGAATAAATTTAACAATGGAAGTGAAAGATCTATATACTGAAAGTAATTTTAAAAAGAGACAAACGTGGAAACATCCCGTGTTCCTGGATGGGAAGAATTAATACCGGAGGTTCCTCAAAAATACTAGTTTTGCCGGGCAGTGGTGGTGCACGCCTTTAATCCCAGCACTCGGGAGGCAGAGGCAGGCAGATCTCTGTGAGTTCGAGGCCAGCCTGGGCTACCAAGTGAGCTCCAGGAAAGGCGCAAAGCTGCACAGAGAAACCCTGTCTCGAAAAACCAAACCAAACCAAACCAAAACAAAACAAAACAAAAAAAAAACAGTAAGATGCCTCACGAGTAGGTCTAGCCTTGGTTTACAGTGAAGAGCCAGCATGACTGCTTACGAGATTTACCCCAGCCAATGATCTCAGAGTGAAGTGGTCCGTGAATTTTAGTTCTCCCCTCCTCTCCTTACAACAACAACAACAACAACAGCACCTCACCTTAAGAGTCGGAGAAGACCCAACATAAAGGGGTGGAGGATTTCCTTGCCAGCCCTCAAGACGGTAGATGTGTCCGACCCGGGAACAGGGGACAAACAATAATTTACCGCCGCACTGCCAGATCTATCAAGAAAAGAATGTATATTGTGAAAGTGATCAGAAATGGAAAAATAAATAACGGAAAATTTGTTCCATAAATGTAAATTTTAAATTAGATTCTAAAATAATCAATGACTTTAGAAACACACGTAACATCAAGGAAGGCAGTGGTAACGTATACAACAAGTTACTATTAATGAGGTCTCTCCTGTGTACATGGAGATCCAGGAGCCCTTTCTCAATGTAACCTTTCAAAGGACCGTAAATCCTTCATCCCTACCATGACCTGTCGTTTCTGGTGCTCATCTATTTCCTACTTGGGTGATTACCGTAATAACCTCTTAACTGGTTCCACCACCTTGAACTGCTCTCTACTTAACTCTGTCTTTATTTATAGCAAGAGATTACCGCAGCTTCGGGTCACGCTATCCTGTTGCTCAGTGTCTTCGGTGGTTGCCACCTGCTTTTCGAACAAGGGGGTGGGGATTTCTTTTTTTGTTTGTTTGTTTTTGTTTTTTGAGACAGGGTTTCTCTGTGCAACAGCCCTGGCTGTCCTGGATCTCGCTCTGTAGACCAGGCTGGCCTCGAACTCACAGAGATCTGCCTGCCTCTGCCTCCCGAGTGCTGGGATTAAAGATGCATGCCAGCACATCTGGGGAATTTCTTACCTCAGTGTTAAAGACTGTTTAGTATAGTTCTAATTGTACTTGCCTGCTTTATCTTACGTGTCTTTCTTAATCATGCTTTTTGATCCACCCAATTGCTTTTGCACTTGCTAATGTGCTCTTCACCTCCCCTTACTCTGCTCACACAGGAGGCCTGCTCGCTGCCATTTATCTCAGCTTATTGAACAAATGCATCTTATTTCTACCTCAAATTCTACCCCATCACGGTGACATTTTCTTCATCCTACCCCATGAATGCCTCTGCCTTTTTATAGACTTACTATATTATACACGAACAAATATTTCTAATCTGTAAGCTTTTGGACAGCAAGGACTGGTTGTCCCTAGCCCAACCCTCCCAATAGGAAACACAGAATATTTAAGGTAGGAAGTATTGGATATCTGGTAAATCTCTTGCCCTCTCCCCATCTCTGAAAACGGGGCAGGACTGGGGCTGAGCTGGACCATGCAGGGCACCTCCAGGCCAGCAGGAGGATGTCAGTCACCGTGTGACTGCCGTCTCCATCAGCCGGTCCTACAGCAGTCAAGGATGCCTATGTCGGCAGACAGTCAGCATGCCGTCCTCCACAGGGCTGCTGTAACCCAAGGCTCCACTGAACAGAAAGCCTGGGAGCAGGAGAAAGGCAATTTCTAGTTCCGAAGCTTGTTGGCCATAATTCTGGGCTGAGCTCTGTAGACAAGCAATCATTTTAATCTATTATCCTAAGAGTTCTGCTTTATTGAGGCATTCCTAATAATTTAGAGAAATTTATTAAATACATAATTTTTCTTGAAAAAAAAAACCAACAACCCACTTTTTTTTTTTTTTTTGGTTTTTCGAGACAGGGTTTCTCTGTGTAGCTTTGCGCCTTTCCTGGAACTCACTTGGTAGCCCAGGCTGGCCTCGAACTCACAGAGATCCGCCTGTCTCTGCCTCCCGAGTGCTGGGATTAAAGGCGTGCGCCACCACCGCCCGGCTACCAACAACCCACTTTTATTTGAAAGTCATAACAACTGGGTAACTAGTTAGTAAACCTGAGGCAGGGCATGATGGCGCATGCCTTTAGTCCTAGTTCTTAGGATGCAAAGGCAGATGGATCTTTGTGAGTTCAAGGACAGCCTGGTCTACACATCTAGTTCTAGGACGGCCAGGACTACATAGACACAGACACCTCCCACCCCCACAACAAACAAACAACCCACCCACAAAACTAGTCAGAAAACAGCATTTGTTTGAGTGAAACGTTACCTTGTAGGAGATTTCAAAGTTTTCACCACCCCAAATCTGGAGACCAGGGTCATAGAGACCTAGTTCGAAGAAGAACTCTCTTTCAATGGCAAATAATCCACCAGCCATAGCTGGAGACCTAAGAAAAGACAGCATGCAATAACTGTGGAAACAGAGCCCCACAATCCCTTCACCAACAGACAGACAGACAGCCTTTGGGAACACAGCGTAACAATGCACAGTAGAGACAAGACTGATGGCCAAACATTAAGAAACTATAAATCCTTCATAAAAGAATGCGCTCGCTGCACGCATGTACCAAAACTCGTGGAGTAATTCTCTAGACTACCATGTTGCTTCGCCACTAGAGGGTGCCTCGGTTCTTTTGATGGTTTAAACATTTCTTTGTAATTAAGATAAACATTTCTCTTTCTCCCCTGAAACACAGAGCCAAGTGAACACTGTCGACTGGCTGCTCCTTCAATGATTCATGAGTCATTCTGGGATGAAACGACACTATACACCATGGAAGTAGTCTGCCATCTTTTAGTTTTATAGCTCAAGGCCTTGCCAAATAATGGTGTAAATCACCCAAGAACAACACGGTTCCTTCAAGATCGCAAGTGTCACAGAGGAATGGCATAAGAGGAGTCAACTCTCTTTGCAGCAAGAGGTGAGACTGCACAAGAGCGCCCCATGGTCTTCTTGCGCAGATCTTAAGTTCGGTACATTTTTGGAGAAAGAGAAAAAACGTTCTCTAACTTTTCAAGTCACTTCTGCTGCTGAAGAAATGATAGCAGAATAATTTCGCTGCACTCTGGGCATTCCTTCTTTCTTACCATTAACAATAATTAATGTATTACAACTCACAAGCCTTAGGGAACTCGATACTGTTAGAATTCCTTATTCCTCATTCACACTAATGTTCGTCTATCACCGAGTCCCACTGATTTCACCTAGAAAAGGTGTGTGTGTAACTTGTGTACCACTCACTGTAGTATAAATTGCACAAGAACGTATTTAATTATTTATATATATATATATATATATTTTGGGACAGGGTCTCACTATATTGTTTTGCTTGGCCCAAAACTTGGTATGTAGACCAGGCTAACCTTGGGCTAACAGAGACCCACCTGCCTCTGCCTCCCTGGTGCTGGGATTAACAGCAGGTGTCACCACGTCCAGCAAGAGAACATATATTTTTTTAAAGATTTATTTATTTATTATGTATACAGTGTTCTGTTGGCATGTATCCCTGCAGGCCAAAAGAGGGAGTCAGATCTCATTACAGATGGTTGTGAGCCACCATGTGGGTGCCGGGAATTGAACTCAGGACCTCTGGAAGAACAGCCAGTGTTCTTAACCTCTGAGCCATCTCTCCAGCCCGAGAACATATTTTTAAAAGGTCATTAACTTCTAAAATAGCGGCTGGTGCACAGTAAACAGTCAACAAACATATGGTGAGCAGACAATGAGTCAGGCTAATATTTTTCGTACTGACAGAAAATCCCATCAAGAGTTGTTCTCTTACGCCTTTCTTAAAATATGCTGCCTAAATCACTAAGCTAGCACATTCTGGCTATACTTTCATGTCATGTTTACTTAGCTGCCATTTAACACGACTTCATTATGACTGGACCTTTTTGCTCTTCAAATACATTCCCATTCATCTCAACACAGATTTGAAGATGCAGCTTTAACTTTCTCACTAGTTAGCTAACTGAGGGGCGTGGTGATATAAACTTTCCTAGTTTACTTTAAAAACATGCCTTTACGGAACTGCTGGACAAACTAAGGCAGCGAACTCTTTCTTTTTCTCCTAGGTGATCCATGGGCTTAAGCAGCTCAGCAACAGATTCCTGGATTATTCTGAACCTTAAGTGTTTGGAAGAAAATTTGAAAGCTGTCCTGTCAAAGCTTGAAGTCCTGTAATTTCCTCATGTTGGCCATTCAGCGTCCTGAGCATAACATGCCCGAATCCACGACACCAAAGCACTTCCCCAAATGAGTTCCGACATGAGCAGTGTGACAGGAAGGAAGATAAGGAAGGCAGAACCACGGGACAAAATAAGTAAATAAATAAATAAATAAATAAATAAATAAATAAATAAATAGGAAACGCTTGATGGACATGGTCACACTAGCCTTTCATTTGGGGGTCACTTTTTGAAAGACTGCACAATGTTCCAATTAACAGATTAAAAGGGGAGAGTAAAATCAATCTTTCTATTTGAAGAACCACAAGAAGCGACAAAAGCCGATTTGGGGATGGAGCTTTCTTTTAATCAAGCATTCTCTTGAGAACCAAGCGGCAAAGGATTCTATACAACATTTTCTAAAGTCGTGTACTTGTTGTATTCATCACATTTAACTGAAACAAAATTAGTATCAGAGCTTTAGCATATAAAAGGGAGAACCCCCAAATCTCTTGCTAGTGTCGTTCACTGTCAACACCGCACCCAGGACTTCAAGATGCAAGATGCAAGTCTTGAGTTGTCAGCAGTTTGTGTATTAATTTATAGAATACACTTTGCCGTCTGGTCTCCTAGGACAGCAGGGAAAGGCTGTTTCCTTCTTTTCTGCTTATGCTTCAAATTAACAATGCCTTTTGCATTATTTTTCCCCAATGAAAGAGTATAATTCACATTAGTGGGGCTTGCATTTAGGGTAAAAGCTGTTACAGGAGCCAATGTGAATTGAAAGCCGTGAAGCTGCAAGGAACAAAGCTCTGTCAGGGCCTGAGGCCACAGCTCCAGTTCTTACAGCGAGTTCTCAGCGTGGCAAGAGGTTAATAGGTTAGCAGCAACCAGAGAAAAGGGGGGTAGGTAAGTGATTTAGTGATTACCGATACGGCTCAGTTTTTGTCTTTCTCAGTCTCTTCTCGCGAGAGGTCAGAGGCACCCGTTTCCAGAGCATACTCCAATCCCATGCTCCTCGGGCATACCCATCTTCATCACCACCCCCTTGGGGTACAATTTCATATGTGTTGCCATTTATGACATCTATAATCGGCACAGTGCAAATGGTTCTGTGTTGTATTGATGATGCGGCAAGATCAAATGGAAACGTATGTATGGACCCACACATTTACACGCGTTCATAGGGAAGGAAAAAAAAAAGGACTTAGGTAAACATTCAACATAAAAAAATAAAGTAATAATCTTTACCGATAGGGTTCAGTTTTATGTTTTCTTTTGGCCTTTTCCTTGTGGCTTAGTGGAATACGTTTCCATAGCATACTCCAGTCCCAGGCCCCTCTGGCAAAACCATCTTCATCCCCACCTTGCTGTGGTTCAATGGAATAATCATTGCCGTCTATGTAATCTATTAGAGGCACAGTACATGTAGCTCTGAAACATTTACAGAAAATGAAAACGCATTTAAGAACCCCAAACTGACTAGGTCAGCATGCCTAACTACATCGGCTTCCTTTGTACTTGGTTTCATTCTGCATTAGGAAACTTATCTAATGGGGGCATAGAGTAAAGTAAGGTCTTGCAAAAGCCCAGGCCTGCGTTAGCATGAGGGCGGAATGGAAGGGAAGTTTATCTTGGCTGTCCAAAGAAACACCTGGGGCAGAGAGCCATGCCACTGAGCTTACGGTTTCCTCCCTTTTACTTGGCATCACTGGCAGCTGTCTCACAGCAATTCTGTAGTATTTACAAGATTTTTCTGCCTGCTGTTTTCTCTCTGTGTCCCCCATTAAAAATGTCTTCAAGTTTTTGTGTGCTCACACCCACTGCCAGCACATCTGTAACAGCTGCCTTCAACTTTTTGTTGATTCCTCAGAAGCAGTTATTATGAACAGGTCTTTCTGTGCTTTTACTTATTTTTTCTTCCCTTCTTTTATTACAAAGCAAAACAACTCCCTTAAACTAAAATAAAACCTCAGGTTCTATATTTATTTCACTTAAAAAAAAAAGGCAAGAACAATGCTATAGTACCTGCTGAGGGATTTAAGGAATGAACTAAGAATTTAGAGGCTAAAAGAAAAAAAAATTCCTTGCATTTGGGCTTTGTAAAATGCTAGCACTGAATAACCAATTGGATACAGTGTTGCTGTTTCAATGATCCGGAACCCTGCTCATCATATCAGAAAGGGTTGAGAATGGGTTTCCCAAAATGGAGATCACAGAGAAATGAAAATCTATGGGACTCAGAGTCTTGATACGAGGGCAGTGGATTCTAGACCAGAGCCTACTTCCCTCCTGAACATGAACTCACAGAAGGCCCACTGTGTGATGCACAGAGTTCCCCCTGGAACCTTTGCGAAGCCACGTCCTTGGTGCTGGGAAGACTTCCACATTGCCCTGGAGACAATGGCTGCCTGGCTAGTTATCTTTCCTCTCGCCACATTCTTTTCTCTTTCTTTCTTTCTTTCTTTCTTTCTTTCTTTCTTTCTTTCTTTCTTTCTGTCTGTCTGTCTGTCTGTCTTTCTTTCTTTCTTTCTTTCTTTCTTTCTTTCTTTCTTTCTTTCTTTCTTTCTTTCTTTTTTTCGAGACAGGGTTTCTCTGTGTAGCTTTGCGCCTTTCCTGGAACTCACTCTGTAGCCCAGGCTGGCCTTGAACTCACAGAGATCCTCTTGCCTCTGCCTCTCTGCTGGGATTAAAGGCGTGTGCCACCACCGCCCGGCTGTGCCACATTCTTTTCACAATTTAAAATAAATGTTGAAATGTAAAGAAGCACTGAGATCTGTCTGACAGTTCATTAAATCAGATTTGTGGCAAATTCATTTTTCTACAGCTTAGTATTGTTTTTGCAAAGTGTAGCCAATCATCTCTACCTGGCAGGGCTGCTGTGGAGATTAAGCCAGACAGCATGTACAGTGTTTAGGATGGGCCTTCACCTTAAATCTTACGAGAAAGTATCCCAAGTTCTTCCATGCCATTTACCACAAAAAAAAAAAAAAAAAAAAAAAAAAGTTGCATTTGCCTAGATTCTAAAATAGAATGCTGGACAGAAAGCAACAAAAGCTTTCGAACTAGAAGCTGATGCTGTCTTTTGGTGTTTCTGTACATTAATGGTGATGACTGCTTCCCACGGCACAGTTATCTATTTCTAACCACTGGAGTTCTCGTAGGAACCCAAAGACTTGGCCAGAGTAACAGTTGACCCTTATCATCTAACGTAATCATTTGAAAGGTCGTAAGAAACCCACAGGTTTAATTTCAAGGCATGCTTCTTCAAATCTTCAGAGCATTTATCCAGTTTAGAGGAAGCAATTAATATTACTCTGGGAGAGAGTCTCAGCAAAGTACCAAGACAGCTCTGCAGGGGGACACCTAGCTTTTTCCCAATACAGGCTGGCTGCATCTGGGTAGCCCAAAGCATCCATCTAGCTCCACCCAGGGCACAAACAGCTCATGGGAAACACATCTCACACAGCATCTGGCAAACTAGATGGAATGGGGATCCCAGAGGAGAAGAGTGTTTGTCCTTCTAGGACAAGGTTTACTTTGAAACTAGGAAAGAAAAAAAGCAAGGTGATGTTACCTGTCCTTAGATATGGGAGCTACAAGTGGTGCATACCAGTTAACTGCCACCTCACAGTGGGCATCAAGGTATATCAAAACCTTAAAAAAAAGAGGCAGGGTGAAAGAATACTCCTCACATATGGTACATCATATATCACACACAATTTAAAATTAGATGCTAATATAAATTAGCATTTTAGTCAATTTTGCCATATAAATTATCCGTTCAAATCAACATTCTCATTTAAGTTAAAAAGCGAAGCAAAACAAAGCTGAAGGATAATTTAAAACGTATCTGATTTTTTAGTTACCAAAAAGGCAGTGTTGACACTGTAAACAGCACGGACTCCCTACCTGTCCGAGTTTGGCCTTCTGTGCGCCAATGCTTCGAGCTTGAATCAAACCTTCTCTTCTCTCATTTCGAAATACCTTCACGAGGCCATTCCACAGTTTTATGTAGTCATCCAGTTTTCCTTTTAAATGTTCTGTAAATTAAAAAAAAAAATCCACAATGAACATTATAGACTTTTACATAGAAACTTTTTCTCTCTCTCAAGAAACAAAGATTGACTCGGGCAATGGTGGCATACACCTTTAATCCCAGCACTCGGGAGGCAGAGCCAGGTGGATCTCTGTGAGTTCGAGGCCAGCCTGGTCTACAGAGCTAGACCAGAACAGGCTCCAAAGCTACAGAGAAACCCCGTCTCGAAAAACCAAACCAAACCAAACCAAACCAAACCAACCAACCAAACAAACAAAAAACCAAAAAACAAAGATTGGATACAGATGTGCTGTGCAATCACATGGATCAGACCAACTGTTAATCAATTAAGATGGAAGGCAAGGGCCGGAGGTGTAGTTCGGTGGTAGACCATGTGTAAAGCATTTATGAGGCCCCAGGTTCAGTCATCTGCCATCACACACAAGGAAGATGGAAGGCAAAGTGTGTTACAAGTTAAGTTGTAAGATGAATATATCTGCAGAGGGTTGGGTAGCATAAAAATTACCAAGCATCCCTGTGAAGAATTAAATGAATATTCAGACTTACAAATGCCAGATTGAAAAATTAAAAAGAAAAACTGTATAGAATATTTTGCAATCGAAAGAGGCTGTGGTTCAGGATCTCTGAAGATATGCAATCTACTGATAATGTCATGTGACTTCCCGAAGTCTGCACGGGGCATAGGCTGCTTAACATTTTGTTTCTGGGCCATTGTTCTCCCACCATAACAGGTACTGAAAACCGCAGTCTTGCTGTGACGAAGGCTAGTCACCAAGTTGGCCTCTAACAATCAAAAGTCCCATTTTCGTCTGTAGCTTAGCATTACAAGCATGTGTATAATTAAATTATAATTATTATAATTATATATACATATACATACATGTTTGTGATTTAGTAGAGTAAATTCTATGTTATGAGAACCAGGCACAATTGGCAAAGTTTGCACCTTGGCTTCCCATTGGAAAATAACAGCTTTTGTTTATCACTGTGAGCCCAGGAAATTGGCTCAGCAGTTAGAACAAGCTCGAGATCCTGCTGAGATACTTCCCAAGGACATAGAAATCGTCCTAAAATAGTTAAAAATCTGGCTCATCAGTACAACAACCACCAAAAAAAAAAAAATGCTGTATCTGGATATGAGCTGGAGGTAAAATGGGTATGTTAGACCATATATTTAATAGTGTGCTTGTTTTAGGAGGCTTTTTAAATGTTTCTGTTTGTTTCAAGACAGAGTACAGTATATCCAAGGCTGGCCTCAAATTCACTGGTGAGCTGAGGCTGGACCTGAACTCTTAAAAAATTGTTTTAAAAATGCATGCATTTAAAAATGGATGCATGTCTGTGCACCACTTGTGTGTCTGGTTCACGGAGGAGGCCAGGACTGCATCTTATCCCTTAGGGCTGGAATTACAAATGGCTGTGAGCCAGGTGGCTGCTGGGAATCAAACTGTGCTCTTAGCCTCTCTCCAACTCCTAGACTTGAACATCTTGATCCCCCTGCCTCCACCTCCTAAGCACTACTATTACAGATGTGCGTAACTGCACCAGGGAGTTTATTACCAACAAGACACCCACCCATATGGGTTTTCAGAATTAAGACATCACACACACATATTTTGGCACCAACTTTCCTTTCTTTTCTTTTCTTTTCTTTTCTTTTTTTTTTTTTTTTTGTTTTTTCGAGACAGGGTTTCTCTGTGTAGCTTTGCGCCTTTCCTGGAACTCACTTGGTAGACCAGGCTGGCCTCGAACTCACAGAGATCCGCCTGGCTCTGCCTCCCGAGTGCTGGGATTAAAGGCGTGCGCCGCCGCCGCCACCCGGCGATTTTCCCTGTCAAAATTAGTTGTTTCTTTCTTTGTAAAAGAAGCCTTGCCTTTTTAAAAAGCTTGGTACAGTCCTATGTTACTAGTCTCTAAAGTCTTTCTTAATTCCATTAGGGTTGTCTTTGTGACATGTTACTTAAAAACATACCTTAAATACATCCTAATGTATAGAAGCGAGTGATCTGTTTTTTCAAACTTAGACTCTCAGTCAAGACAAATGGGTTCTTTGTGACCTCACTGTATTTAGGCCTCAAAATACCCATCGCCACTTTCTAGGTGAATATTGCCTTCCTATAAACCACGTATGTCAGGCTGGGTTTGTGACTGTCCGTGGCCCGGGCTCGTGTAGAAAGGCCGTGGGTCACTTGTGCGCAGAAGCCTTACAGTCAGTCCACTTGAGTTCTGCTGTCTGCTCCTTTCTCTGTCTCTGTGGCGGCAGGACACAGCTGAGGCCACTGTGGAGGTGCAAGCAGGGACAGGGATGCTCTGAATGAGATCCAGTGGAACCAAGAAAACCCTGGGCTGCTGCATGCTGTAATGTGGGACCGAGAAAACTCTGGGCTGCTGCACACTGTAATGTAGGACCAAGAAAGCCCTGGGTTGCTGCACACTGTAATGTAGGACCAAGAAAACCCTGGGCTGCTACAGACCTTAACGTAGGACCCAGAAAACCCTGGGCTGCTGCACTCTGTAATGTAGGACCGAGAAAACCCTGGGCTGCCGCAGACCACAATGTAGGACCGAGAAAACCCTGGGCTGCTGCAGACCATATTGTAGGACCAAGAAAACCCTGGGCTGCTGCAGACCTTAACGTAGGACCCAGAAAACCCTGGGCTGCTGCAGACCTCTAAGCGTCTGGTCTGAGACTGTTCTATCTGAAGCCACACCCTAGCTTCATCCCAACACACACACACGTGGTAAGGAGCCGGCTCTATTTAAAGGCCCCAAATCTTGCTAAGAGAGAACACTTTCATTTCCGGGAGCCTAATGGTTATGAAGAGTAGTTAGATCCTTTTAGGGGTTTTATATTATTTTGTCTCTAAAATAAAACTTATAACCTGAAAGTTTACTTTTTACTGGGGCAAGGTATAAACCAAGTTTTTATTTGGTCCTGATTAACCAAATACTACAATTTTCCTGAAGTTAGTAGCAAAAGATTTCAATGTTGTCTTGAGATTGGGAACACCAATTACAGACCTTCTGGACTCCGGTTCCAGGAGAGTCTAGAAGTTTCCACCCACTGTGAGGTAAGTAGATCCTGCCTGGGTGTGAGTCAGAACTGTAGAGAGCTATAACTTGAGACACACTGATAGCAAGAGAGGAGTCAGATGCACAAACACCTCAAGCCTCAGGGTCCCCTCTTCTTTTGGGGGCCCAAAAGTTATTATAGGGTGGTAAAGTATCTATTCTTTTTATAATGTTGATTATTAACAATCAATTTCCTATAAGCAGTACCAAGGCAGGAGAGTTTAGAAAGTAGTTTTGTAGATTTAGATTTTTATATATATATACATTTAAAAATGACTGCATGGCTGCTTGTTTGCCTGCATGTAAGTGCACCACGTGTGTGCTGTGAACCTGGAGGCCAGAGGAGGGCGTAGGGTCAACTGGAACTGGAGTCAGAGGTAGTGGTGAGCCATCTCCAGTCCCCTAAAGTCTATTTTCAAATGCTTGTCTTGCAGAAAAAAATAATTTTGATAAAAGTATTTCTGTCAGAGAAAACTGCAACCAAGATAAGATATCTAAGTTAAATACATTTAATTTAGCTAAAAAAATTTAAAGCTATACATTGAGAGTAATTAAAAATGATTAGTTGAAAAAGTTATCCGCTGCAAAAACGTGAGAGAAGGAAATAAATCATCATTTTCTTCTTTTTCTAGTGCTAGCATATGTGAGCACATCAAGATTCCAGGCATGTCCTTGAATAAGCAGCACAGGTTTACTCAGACTTGGAGAGTTCTGAATGGCCCTCTGAAGGAATCTCGATTCAGGACGCTGTATAAAGCTATCCTGAAAGGTATTTTCACAGTACTGATGCCCTATCTTCAACCCTAACATCGGATTTGGTGGTCACGTCTTATGCAGAAAACCTTGAAACCTGTCTGTCAGAGTGCAAACACCCTGTTCTTACCGAGCAGGTGAGCACTTCAGTCAGTCCAAAAACTCCTGTTGTTCTGTGACAAGTGAAAATAAATGAATATGCAGATTTATACTGAAGAAGCAACATTCCATTTTCATCTGCATGTTGACGGAGGATCTGGGCTACATTACTTCCACATTTCTGTGATTAAGAATATATATTTAACTTGCAATAACGTATTGAAAGAAATTATTCCCAATTAACTGTAAAAATTCACTTCTCTAGAGTATCGCCACTGGACCACTCTCTTGCCAAGCTGAACCAATATGACTCCTAAATATTGTCAGTGTCGCCTTCAAAAGAATGAAGAGCAAGCCAGGTGCAGCCTGTGGTGACAATGCTGGAGCGGTGGCGACAGGAAGGTAGGAACAAGAATTTCAGGCTAGACTTAGCTACACAGAGTTCAAGGCTAGCTTGGGGTACAGGAGTCCCCACATTGTGCGCTCTCTCTCTCTTCTCTCAAAAACAAAAACAAAAACCTTCATGGGACTGGTCCTGCAGATCCAAAGCTGCAGCATCTCCATGACACAGGGCAATAGCAGGGTGTCCAAGAGGAGTTCAGTGAAGACTCAGTGTCTATAGTGTAGCAGAAAGCAGAGGCCTAGAACCAGACCAACAACTCTCTGCAATCATCACTTGCAAGTAAAAATATATGGACAAAAGGGTTTATCATGTGACTCACTGTGTCACACTGCAGCTTCCATGATGAGATTGATTTTTCTTTTTTTCTCTTAAATTTTATTTTATTTTATTTGGGGGGAGTTGCAAGGGCAGAGGGTGGATACAAAGGGACAGGGAAATGAATGGGATAGAGATGCATGGTGTGAAAGACACAAAGAATAAATAAAGTTAAAAAGAACAAAAAGCGGCCTGGCGGTGGTGGCGCACGCCTTTAATCCCAGCACTCGGGAGGCAGAGGCAGGCGGATCTCTGTGAGTTCGAGGCCAGCCTGGACTACCAAGTGAGTTCCAGGAAAGGCGCAAAGCTACACAGAGAAACCCTGTCTCGAAAAACCAAAAAAAAAAAAAAAAAAAAAAAAACAAAAAGACCTTCACAACTTGTTTATACTTAATAGTTTAAATCCAATACAGAGTTAAATGAGCTGTAGAAGATGTGTTCTGTATTTAAAAAGTAGCCCAGTATGATGGTTAATGTGGTAACTTGGCAGGATCCAGCTCTGGATGCAGGTGGCACCATCCCACGGACTTGGGTCCTTGACTGAGGAAAAAGAAAATGGGCTGAGCACCAACATTTACCTCCCTCCTCTTCCTCACCATGGACTCAACGTGCCCTCAGACTGTGCGCCAAATTAGCCCGCTCTTCTTAAGTGGCTTTTGTCGGGAACGGCGTCAGAGCAACAAGAAGAGTGACTAACACACTCACATTCTCAGGCCACATTCAGTACCTGCGTCACCGTTCAAGGGCAAACTGAAGTCTGTGGGATTTCAGTCTAAAACTATGGCTGGAGCTTCGGGTGGCATTGCAAAATATACACGATTCTGTTTTTCAATCTTTCAGTAAGTTACTCTAGAACTCAATTTTTTTTTTTTTAGTGAAATCCAAGCCCCACAGAATTGGTACAGCATCTGACAATGCCTGGAGACAGTCTTGAACTCATGGATTTGGATCTAGCAGTTAATGACTACCTCTGTGACTTCTGGCAAGTCACGTGGTTTCTCTGAGCCTCCTGTATAAAACAGAAATAATTCTAATGTTGTAAAGGTTACTGTTAGGATTAAACAAAATGATTCATCTACGATGTTGTTGGCACAGTGACAACATAGTAATGTATCAGTAGACACCTTTCATTTTTAAAACTTAATTATTTTTATATAACATCTTTAATAATTACTTATGATTGACTTATTTTATAGCCAGAATTTTATTGCCAAGATGTCAAGTCTACAGCCGTTATTACCTTTATTGCTGAAATCATCAATTAAGACAATTTCTGCTAAATACTTCCTCGGTGTCCTTTTGATTACACTGTGTACTGTTCTCATGAGGGTTGACCATCCTTCATTATGGAAGACAATGACGACACTCGAAGTGAGCAGGTTTTCATCATAATGCCAATACTTGCATCTGCAAAAAGAAAATCGCACCATACATAGTTAGAGGGAATCTATAACACTTGCTCCAAAGTCTCTGCGATTGAATTTTCTGATTGGATTAAATATCGTTGACTTATCTAAGGAAACAGTATGAAGTGCTCTGGATCTCAGCGGAAACATAAGATCAAAGCGAGACGCTGGTGTTTAAAGTTCCTCTGAGATAAAGCTCCTTGGTATCAGCACGTTGTGTGATAAAAGACGATGCTAAAGATACTATTACAGCTGTCAGCTTGTTTTCTGTGTCACAGACATCACTTTATTTTCCTTTTGGAAACTTGAGCTTTAAGACTTACTCTGTTGTCTAATACGGCAGCCAAAAATAGAAAAAATTAAGCAGGTTAGCCAGGTACACATGGAAGTCTCTGGGAAACTTACTAGTAAATGAGTACAGCTCTAATATTGTCTGGACCTTCTGGATTGACGAAAAAAGGATCTTTGGTTACTCTACAAAAGAATGTTTGAGACGATGGCAGCGGGAATAAAGCTGTTGGAAGCCTTTTCCTAACGGAAGGAATCTGAGAACAGGGTCTGATGAAGACTCCAGAGCCAGGGGATACTTGATGAGCACATCTGAATGGGGGTAAGCCAAAGTTAGAAGCCTCATGCTCTTTCAGGGTGATTGCTCAAAATAAAGAAATAGGAAAGTGTAAATCTTGGGGCTGCCCTGTGAGACAGACCAGAGGGTAAAGACACTTGCTGAGCAAACCTGGTTAAATTCCTGGAACCCAGACAGAAGGGACAGCGTGAGTACTGACTTGGCTTTAAACCATTTATTGTATAATATTCCACAGTATGGGCTGTTCCATAATTGATCGAATCATTTTCTTATTGATGGGCACTGCACTTGACTCTATGTCCTTATACAGGAATCTATCCTTCTAGATGTTCAAGTCCATAATCCGTTAAGGACAGAGCTTCGTTAGTTCCACTCAGCACCAAGTTCCCAGCAGCTAACACACAACAGCTGCTCTATGACTGGGACAACAGTTTTGATAACCACTCGATGCGTTTCCTTCTCTTAGTATGTCCATCCCATACAATCCCATTCTGAGATGCCTTTGAGTCCTGACGGCCCATATTCAGCGGGAGAGAAGCCCTCCCCCTTCCAGGAAAGAAGAGAAGCTGAAGATCTCCTAGTATGGAGAAGTGGAAAAATCTGGAAAGAACAACGGGACAGAATGGAACAAGAGCAGATGAAGAGCCAAGTACGGTGGCTCATGCCTGTAAGTAACCTACCCCAGAGGTGGAGGCAGGATCAAGCCAAGGGCACCTTCAGCGACGTAGTGAGTTCTAGGCCACCCTGAGGTACAGAATGAGATCCTGTCTCAAACCAAACCAAAGCAACAACAGAACTAGCAGATGAAGAGACAGGCTTGTGCCACCTCCATTTCATTCCAAGAGACCGCTCGGTGTGGAGCGTCTGCAGGGCAGGACACGAACAACAACTGAGGTGTATTTAGGCAGAGAAAGCTGCAGTCTCCATCCCACATCTTCTTTACAGTCTCTCTTGGCTCTAGAATGACACCCAAGGGTCAGAAATTTCCACTTGATTTCAATGGGGAGCAGAGAAAGTGGCTAAGCGTTGACAGGTTCACAGCTTGCCAGTTCTGGGTGTCAGGGTGCTAGGAGGTAAGAGAGTGGACGGTGAATCTATGGTGCGGAAGCTTTAAGCCATGGTTTGACTCTAGACGACAAGTAGGGCTCAGAGGACCCAGTGAGGTCCAAGGCGGAGATGAGTCACCAGGGTAAGGATGGCATGGAAGAAGTCACCAGTCACAAGGGCTGCCAAAGTCACCAGGTCACTGCAGCATGATTTTCTGTGGTTAGACTGTGTCCTCAAAGCTCAAGTGTTGCAAACCTGATCCTAAATGCGAGAGTGTTGGGAGGTGGAGCCTTGAGGGTGAGTAAACGTATTCATCCTGTTATCATCACAGTGGGTTTCTCAAAACCGTGGGTTTAGCACCTTTCTATTGCAATGTCTCACTCATTTACACAGCAACAATTCTGCACTCAAACCTTTCCCCACAATCAGATGCAGCAAGGAGGTCCATGCCGCATGGCTGTCCCTCAGTCTAAAAGCTTCTCAGCCCTCAGAATTTTGAGAAGTTTCATTTCTTCATAATTCTCACTGTGTGGTCTGTTACAGTAGCAGCAGAAGTGGTCTAACACCAATGTCTCAGAAGCGGATGAAGAGTTCGGTGTACTCAAGGAGACAGGGCCCCCCTCACTCAGAGCCAGAAGAGGCCAGCACCTCAAGAATGCCAGAGAGAAACGGGACCTCTACAGCACAGAAACACCCTACAGACGTGTGAGCCCTGGGCCCGGGAACCAGCCCCGCCAGAGCTGTAGGGCAACACAGAGGGCGTTCATTTAACCACAGGCAGCCTGAACGGACGCAGGTTCTTGACAAAGGTTAGCTCTCTGACAGCTTTTCTGTTTGCCGTGGTGAGAAAGAGCCAAAGCAAAGCGCACACTGCGTGCTCATCATCCACAGTGTCTGGACGTGAACACCGACTGGGGAAGGAGAGAGATCCTGGACAGGCAAGACGGCTCGGCAGGTACAGGTGCCTAACCGCTGTGCCTGAAGATCTGAGTTGAATCCCTGCGATGGAAGGACAGAGCTGACTCCTGCAAGCTGAACTCTGACCTCCACACACAGTAAATAAACGTGAAAAGGAAGAAAAAGAACTATCTACGATACTGAGGTAAACCCCGGCTTGCATCATGTCTCACCTCACTGCCATAAAATCTGCAGTAGATCAGTCTCCTTTATCCGTGGTGTTTGCTAGTTACTTGTGGTCAAACACGGCTCAGTAATAGAGTACTATATAGTTAAGATATCAGGAGAGGCCCACTTGGGAGCTTAGTTTATGCTCAGTTGTTGATGTTTGTTAATCTCTTAGGATGCCTAATTTACAGACTATTTTTATCATGGGATACATGTTTAGGAAAAGATGCAGTATACATGTATACAGGATTGGTACTATCTGCGCCTCCAGGAACCTACTTAGGGGTCTTGACTGTATCCTCTCCGGATAACTTACTGGGCGTTGTGTAGGAAAGAAAACCAACTGCAGTGAGAAGCCACGTTTAGGGGGATGGGTTAGTTACATGCTTTTGACTCATTTCTGCTCTCCAGCATCTCATGCTCCAAGAGAGCTTTTCAATCTTCTAGCAATCAAGGACAGCAGGGCTCAGCTCTGCTGGAAAACTGCTCTGATCACAAGCATTCATCTTCAGGTTAGAAGCTTGTAGTATGGAGTGATCCTTGTCATCCTATGGAACGTTTTCATGGTAACCAGAGACAAGTGCTTGGTATCAGGAGAAGAGACAGAGAGCATTCGGGCGCATGTGGCTATATGCGTTGTGTAGGAAAAGGAGGACATTGGGTTTCCTTCTCTGTCACTTTCTACTGTCTTCCTTTCAGACAGTCTCTCATTGGGCCTGGAGCTATGACAGCAGCCAGAATGCCTCACACAGTGCTGGGGTTATAGGCATGTGAGGGCATGCTTTTTTTTTTTTAATGTGAGTGCTGGGGATTCGAACTCAGGTCCTCATGCTTGCGCAGCAAGCGCTCTTACCCCCTGAGGCACTCCTGCTTCCCCAAGCATTTCACTGTGACGTCTGAAATTTACAAAAGTACATTTTAGGTCCAAAAAATGAAACATGTATTAATGTGTACTTGATCTATCTCTATAGATCTGGTATCATCTGTAGTTTGATATAGAACCTTGTCACAGGGGCTAAGAGGTGGTGCTGGAGTTGAGAGTGCTTGCTGCTCTTCCAGAGGACCCAAACTAGGTTCCGAGGACCCACACGGGGTGGCTCACAACATCCTGTAACTGAATCTCCAAAGGATCTAACGCCCTCTGGTCTCCCCCAGGCTCCCACACTGTGTGCCATACATAAGACACACACACACACACACACACACACACACACAAACACACACACACACACATACACACACACACTCCTAGGATAATTTAAAAGCCTTGTAATTAGCCTATCGATAAATAATATCTAGTTAAGCAGACTATGAAAAACCCAACAGTTTTAGGTTATAAGCTGTTGTGATTTACATGGACTATCATTAATCTACAGCACTATATGTATGCACTTGTGTGAGACGTTACTCAACTTCCACCCTTTAGGAGCTGTCTTATTTCTAGATTATTCACTCAAAGTCTTTATTCTGACAAGGAGTAACTTTAGACTCTCCTGTTAATTCTGCAGGAAGTCTAAAGCTAACAGGGAGGAAGTTTTAGGCACAGGAATTAAACTCACAATTTGAGAAACACTGACTTTATTAACTACCTCTTCCATTTAAAAATAAATACAGCACTTTTCCGGCTTCCATCTGAAAATACTGTTTATTTAAATAACTAACAGAAGAGAAAAATGCTTAGAATCTACCTGAAATGGAGCTCACACTAAATTCCCAAACATATTAGTAATGTAGACACGAAATTTTACAGCATTCAGAAATATCTATTTTATTTTTGGGGGTGGGGTGGGGCTTGAGACAGGATTTCTTTGTGTAGCCCTGGCTATCCTAGAACTAGCTCTGTAGACCAGGCTGGCCTCAAACTCACAGAGATCCGCCTGCCTCTGCTGGGATTAAAGGCGTGGTCCATTTTCAATTAAACCAGAGTTACAGCCATTAAACCTGTGCATCAAACTCAACAGACTGGCCTTAATCCAAGTGTGTGGTTTCTGTGCACTTTGGGTAGAATGGTACAGAGTTAGCACCTGAGAATATAATTGCTACTCCTTCAAATGTATTGTATGCAGAAAAAATACAGAATTTAACAACAACAACAACAACAAAAAAACTAGAATGTTACTTCCTCATTAGCACTCTCTGGATATGCATTTTATTAGTGTGGCTCCTGGAGAAGATTTGACGATTTTCAGTCCACTTAAGGGTGTAGTGCCTCAAACTGGCTCTAGGTATAATTCTTTCATGAGTTCAAACAAAATTACATTAGCCCTAAAGTTTGTTTTGTTTTGTAATCTTATCATATTCTAGCTCCCAAATCCCTAGACTGTTCCTCCTTAAATAACTATCAAGAGCAGTGTCTCCCATTCTGTGTTTACAATTGCATTTCATATATTGACTTAGACCTGACTCTAGCAGGCCCTGATCTCTGGGACAGGTTTATCATCTGTTCTGTATAAGCACCCCTGCCAGCTTTCTGGGTTCAAAACTGGCTCAGTATGCTTACTATCTCTTCATCTACTATTCCCGGGGCTAAACATAAGATCAGGTGTTGTGCTTAAAGCTACATGCTATCTCTGAGAGAATGAGAAATTCCATCTCTACTCCAAACTGTGTGTCTGTACCTTGTTCACAGAGGTCTGAAGACTTTACAAAGCTACCCTACCAAACTGAGATGACTGGGCATCATGGTCTCCCGGTCTACTGGGTGAGCATGTGTCTGCTTTCAAAGATATGAGCTTGGCTTGGCTCCTTTTCACAGACCATGCTGACGTTTAGCAAAGGTGAGTCTTTATGTCTAAACCACTGGAACCATGCCTCACATCAAGTCTCTAGAACCAAACTTGCTCTCTTCCTTTCGGAAAACATTTGCTCCTCAAGTCCCTCCCCTGTGCTTCAGTGTCTCTGGGTGAGTGATGAGACTTCTACCTAAACTTGTCTGCTAAGTTCCTCAATATCTGGTCCTCTGTGGAGCTTTGAAGGCCTGCGAGCTGGAGGACTGGCCTCAAGGGTGGGGGCTCTCAATGAGAAGCTGGATAAGTTTGATCCCTAGGACTCAGCTGCTAGAAGGAGAACATCACCTTCTGCAGGCCATTAAACATGCACCTACACGCACGCACGCACGCACAGACACGCTAACACTCAATAAATTAATCTAATAAATTAAAAAATAAAAGAAACTTTTCAAGGCCTTAGTAAATCTAACACACTCTTAAGATGTGAATTATAAAATTTTAATATTCAGCTCTTTCCTGACAATGAAGGAACAAAAATATGTCTATTTTTCCTCATATTTTAAAATCATATACTACTATGCTCAAACAATTTATTTATTTTTTTGCGTTTGTACTCCAAACAGAATCTGCATTTGAGGGGAACATTATGTTGGGATACATGATTAGAATGTCTGCTTGAAGCAACCACTTTCCCATGGTTCTATCTCCTTAGCAATTCCTCAGGAGGAGACTATATAACATTATCTCTGGGACAGCGAATGGACTAGTAGGGAACACTGGTCCCAGCTGGGCCAGCTGGAGTCTTTCACTTTGGACTCTGAGCTCATGTGACTTTAGCTTCTATTTATACTTATATGGTGAGGCAAGGGTTTGAAACAGAGTTTTACTTGGAGAAATGCAAAAAAAAAAAAAAAACCCAAAACAAAAAACAAACAAACAAAAAACCAGGTAGGTGTATGAATGTTTAACAGACACATGACTTCACTTCTTCGTCTGCCCCCTCCTGGTTCTGAATCTCCAGTGACTCTCACATGTCCTTTGTGATCTTGGTTTCCATGAGACAGTTCAACAGGACCTCTTCACCTACCTGTTTTAGCTTAGCTAGTTTAAAAGGTTTATTTTTAAGTAACTACCCCATCCAACATGTTAACCTTAATATTTTTTTTACTAAATTTCAGCTCGTTATGTATGTGTGTTCACAGAATAAAACTTCAGAGTTTCACAAGCCAATCAGCAAATCAAGCTGTCTATTTTCTCTTACAATTTGAGATTGGAGAGCTTCTTGGTGAAGTTACAGAAAGATGAGCTAGAGACGACCTCTTCAGGTGGTATCACTTTGTAGGTCCTAAAAATACTTTATGTAGATGAACATTAACATTAGAGAATTACATATGTTACCTAAATTAGAGATATTTCAAAGTAGATAACTAATTAGTATATAATTTGAGATATTAAGGGAAAGAGCCTTCAAGTTTTATAGTCTAGTCACCACTAAAAACTACCTAAAATCAGATTACATGGCCAGTATAGAGTCTGTGAGAACGGTTGGTGTCACAATTCTGAAGGTTCCACACACCGTTCCTTGGCCACAGCGAGGTCTGCCAGGCAGGCTTACTGAATGACTCAGGCTCGAGCACTCACTCCCTAAAGACAGCTGGTTGGGACACAGTGACAGTGATCACCATTTCTTTGGTCCCCCTTCTAGCCTCCATAATATATATAGTCTTTCTTTTGACTAGGCACAATGGAATCGAGTTCCAGTTTGTTTTTATCCTAATCACTGTCTCAGACTTCCTTCCACGAAGAGCTTGTGCCCTTTCCCTTCACTGTTAGACACTAATTACTTTTCCCGAACGGTCTTATTAGTCAGTCCTCCGTTGAAGGTCAAAATTCCGTCTGTAGTAATAGAACTCCCTCATCCTATTATCTGCAAAATGAAAATATCAGAAAAGCTAAGTTCGGTTCTGCCCAAATTGCAAGCATTTCACGATTATGTCAATTCTCGATAGATATTTGTTGATTTGATTTCAAAAATGTTTACAGGTCTACTCTTTTTCAGTGTCGCCTGATGTCACGGAACACTGTCCATTTTTTCTCTGCTAACGAGTCAAATATTATTGACAGGGAGAATAATAAATCTTCCATTCTTTGGGGAGGTTGAGAAATCAAGTAGATGTACAAAGAATTAACGGCTGTGCCTGGAAAAAATTTCAAGTATATCACCTGTCATATCAAAACTAAGTAATGGAGAAAGTACAGCAGCTGCTAACGGTAATTCTTGCTTGAGCTTACTATGTGGTACCATGGCTGGAAACCAGAGCAAGTATGAAGGGTAGAGCCAGGGGGCAGCTTTGGCCCTGCCCCTCAGACCAGTTCAATCTCAATAAATGACAGTGGTCTGTCATGTGTATAAGGTTTAAGGCAAGTGGTCCAGTTCCAGCTGGGCTACTGCGTCACTTCTTGGGACTAAAGTCTTGTTCTGGGGCCAAGTTGGGATTTTGAGGGTTAGTTCATGTCTAAACAGTCACTGGATTGGAGGAGAGGGGGCTGTCTGAGCAAAACAGGTTTGCTAGAACCTTTCCAGGCTGAATCGGGGCTAAGAGCTATGGAAAAAGCAAGAACAGCCATAGCCTTCTGCAGCATATACAACCAAGAGCAATAGTCATCTACCTGTCCAGAACTCTGTGACCTCTGCTGATTGGATGTGGGCCATGGAGATGGCACCACAAGTATAAGGGATCCCTAGAACCCACGTAAAGGTGGAAAGAGAGAGACAACCTCCCAACTCCTCTGTTCTCCACACGTAAGTGTAACATGATGCTCATGCCCCCTCTCACACGCAGAGCCCCCAGTAACAAATACATGAAAAAATAGAAAAGCCCCTGTATGCATCAATTTCCATTCTCTATGGGGGGGGGGGTAGTCAGTGACCTGTCACCCACAGTGCAATACAGCTACCCAGTCATTAGCCATGACGTTACCCTTCCTTTCCCTCAGCTCCCCATCCAGGGTCACATTCATGGTATGGTTAGAACTCAGGTCCTAAAAAGCCAGGGGAGCTAGATGTGATGCCCTCTTCGGAGAACTCAGCTTGAGACCTCCAAGCATGAGAACAGCTCCGTCTCAGCCCCCCAGCTGGTGCTCCAGCTCTGTTAAAGTGTCCAGCAAGCCAAACAGGAAGAAGAGGTTATGAGCTGGAATTCCTGAGGACCCTGCAAGAAGACACAGGAGAGACCTGTACAGCGAACTGATGGTAAACATGGTTACCGTGCGCCTCTCTGTGGAGGAAACAGGTGACTTCAGAGACACACAGGCTAGAATCAGAGGACACTAACTGAGTGGACAGCACTGCCCTGAACACGAAGCAGAAACACAAGCGCCCATGGGGAATGTTAGGGCGTCTGTTTCCAAGCACGTGTCCAACATGCTTGGGCTCTCAGAACTCACAGGAAGAGTCTGAGGGTGCCGATAATCTTGCAGGGTGGATGTTTGAGCCAGACAACTGGTGCTTTCACCATCGAGTGTCCTGCTCATTTGATCCCAGACAGGAGGAAATGAGTTTCTAATAGCTTTCACTCCTTCCCACACGCACTACCTTATCCAAGTTTCGTGGTACTCTTGCAAGGTAGGGAGATGCTTTTATTATTCATTTTTTCCCACACAGGAACTGAGGCTGTTAGGTTATTTGGCCTGCCCAGTCAGTTAAGAACAGCAGTGAGTTTCAAAATGAATCCTTCAGCTCTAGCTTTAAAGTTCTTTTCCCTTAAACCACAAATGTACTAAGCGTCACTTACAAATGCATGCTTATAAAGCAAATAGAAAAATGAGTTCCATATTTTCACCCATACACAAGGAATGCATAGCTACTAATAAAAATGACTGCATGCAGTATGGAGGATTTCTGCCTGGTTTTAAGGGTCGAGGATACTAAATATGTTTTTAAAAAAAAAACTAAGAATGCTGAATGATATTTTTGGGATAGCTGCCTTCAAAGTTTTTCTCTTTTCTTTTATTTAAAGAAAAACATACTCAGACAGATGTGTCCAGTTAATGATCTGAAATCTCAAACCACAATTTAGAAAAAAATCTGGCAGTGAGTCCTAGGACAGGACATATGTTCTTGTATATTTCTTCAAAACTCCCTGGGAAAGAAAAAAAAAAAAAAGAACATTTCACAGTGTGAGCCATATGTTTATAGCTATATTGGACTCCCATTTCACATATGAGCTTACATATGATATTCTAATTTTATAGAAATGTCAGCTTATCAAACACCAATATATTTGAGCTAAAACAGCAACCACTAAGAGGAGTTAAGGATCAGCACACTGTGGACCACGCACAGACGTGAAGGCATCAGGAGCGAAGAAAGGTGCTCATCTTTGAGCTGGGTGGTTAATGCTCTGCCTCACTCTGTGAAGGACCTCAGGCGGCATACAAAGACAAAGAACGAAACACTGCAGAGATTAAAAACAGAAGAAATGGACTTTTAAAAAAAGGATGTAGGGAAAGAAATAAGAATGCAGTTTATAAAGTGCCTGGCAGAGTGTGAAGAGTCCCAACAAGCACAATTCTAGGGCACTGCTCGCAAATACACCACAGATGGCGCTGCCCTGAATTCTACTAATGGTGGTGCACCCCTACTCTAGATACCTCTTGTGAGTCTGCCAGTCTGGCTAGAATTTTCTAGACCTAAACCTGGTTAGGTCTGTGTTTAAGAAACCCATTGTTCAGGTGAAGTATAATGTTGTTGATGTGGAGTCTAGATGGAAGTTTTTTTTTTTAAACATGAGGTGTCCTTATGGCAGGGACATACAGCCGTGAGCTTCACCGGGCTCTATTTCTACAAAGGCTTCAGCGGTGACAATGACATCACACCAAGTGCCAGTCATTAAAAACAGTTGTACAGAGAACAGGTTGGGAGCTGAAGTTCCGCACAGACTTGAAGATCACACTTTGCAAACATTCTTCGGATGTTTTTTGAGTCATCTTCCACTTCGCATTTCATCACTCTGAGAGTGAGGATACGCCTTCTTAGTGCTCTAATTACAATAAGGAAACCGCATCGGCCAGATGGAGGGCTTGCAGTTTCAAAGGCACATTTCAAGGTCGTTAATGACTGGAGAAGAGGTAGACGCGTACAAGGGTAGCGTGGTAACTTTAGGCTGGTGTTAGTGGGTAATTTCCCAACAGAGAATTGTTAGCTATCGCAGGCTGTGTACTGCTTAGTTACAGATTCTTACACCATGACTCATACTAATGCCCCCAACTGCAAAATGAGGGGATGCACTACATCAGTTTGTGAGGACTCTACTATAAAATTTTGGCTACAGACTGTTACGCAGAGAAACCCTGTCTTGAAATATCAAAAAAAGGGAGGGGGCAAAACAAAACAAACCCACCCTGTATGACGTGGATGTAACACGGAACCTGAACATGATGGACAGCAGATGAGAGACACCAGGATTGAAAACTACTACTGAGTAAAAGGAAGGTCATCTGTTCTTTGGCCGAGACCCTCCATTAGAAATTTGTCCTGCTGAGAGAGCTAAGAACGGGCACAGAGACTGAGTCCCAGGCTTTAGCACTGTTTACAATAGTGAGAAACTAGAAATGGTCCCAAATGCCCTAAAATAAAAGACCAACAAAATGAATTGTGGCTAATTAGGAGAGGAACGCCTAGCATGCAGATAAGAAAATACTGTTCCAAAGGAAACAGACAAACATTTAAAGAACTCAAGAAACTAGACATCAACAAACTAAACAATCCAATTAGAAAATGGGGTCCAGATCGAAAAAGAATTCTCAACAGAGGAATATCAAATGGCCAAGAAACACTTAAAGAAGTGTTCAACATCCTTAGCCATCAGGGAAATTAAAATCAAAATGACTCAGAGATTTCATCTTACACCTGTCAGTCAGAATGGCTAAGATCAAAAACACAAGTGACAGCTCATGCTGGAGAGGATGTGGAGCAAGGGAAACACTCCTCCAATGCTGGTGGGAGTGCAAACTTGCACAGCCACTTTGGAAATCAATATGACGGTTTTTTAGAATATTGGGAATCAATCTACTTCAAGACCCAGCTATACCACTCCTGGGCACACACCCAAAGGATGCTCCATCCTATCACAAGGACACTTGCTCAACTACGTACATAGCAGCTTTATTCATAATAGCCAGAAACTGGAAACAACCCAGATGCCCCTCAACCAAAGAACGGATAAAGAAAATGTGGTACATTTACACAATGGAGCACTACTCAGCTGTTGAAAACAAGGACATGAAATTTGAAGGCAAAAGGATAGAACTAGAAAAAAAATATATCATCCTGAGTGAGGCAACCCAGACCCATAAAGACAAACATGGTATGTACTCACTTATAAGTGGATATTAGCTGTAAAGCAAAGGATAACCATGCTACGGTCAGTCCACAGACTCAGAAAAGCTAAGTAACGTAACAAGGAGGGCTTAAGGAGGGTGGCAGGGCAGCAAAGATCTCCCTGGGAAGGGGAAACAGGATAGATTTCGAGGATGGACTGGGGCAGGTGGAGTTGGGAACAGGAGGGATCGGGTGGCAGGGAAGGGAAGGAGAAAATACTGGGAGAGACAGCTGGAATCGGGGGCACTTTGGGGGTGAGGTGGAAACCGAGTGCAATGGAAACTCCATGGAGAATATGAGAATAACCCTAGCAAAGACTCCTAGTAATAGGGAACACGGAGCCCGAACCAGCCATCTTCTGTAACCAGATGAGGCCTCAGGTGGAGGGACTGGGACACCAACTCAGCTATAGAACCTTCGACCTACGGTTTGCCCCGCCTGCAGAGTGTTCTGGGACCCGAGCCTAGCAGAATCGTCATCAAAGGGACCAGAAGAGACTTCATCGGCAACCGATGGGAGCAGATGCCAGTCCCACAGCCAATATTAGGTGGAGCTTGAGGAATCCTGCAGAGGAGGGGGAGGAAGGGACACCATCGGAATACGGTCCATACAATCGACTGACAGGGACTCATGGGAGTTTGCAGAGATCAGGGAGCCTGTGGGGGTCTGACCTAGGTCCTCTGTGTATATGTTATGGTGGAGTAGCTTAGTGTCCTTGTGGGATTTCTAACAGAGAGATCAAGGGTGTCTCTGACTCTTTTGCCTACATATAGGACGCTTTTCCTCCTACTGGGTTGCCTTGTCCAGCCTTGATGTGATGGTATGTGACTGGTCTTATTGTAGCTTGTTGTGCCAAGTTTGGTTGATGTCTCTGGAAGGCCTTCTCTTTTCTGAGGGGAGGTGGAGGGGAGTGGATCTGGGGGAGAGGGGAGAGACTGGAGGGAGGGGAAACTGCAGTCGTATACATATGAGAGAAGAATAAAAAAATAGTGCTTCAGGAAAAACAAACATTTAAAGACACAGAAAATGTGTAATATAATTTATTTATGAAATAATAACTGCCATCTAACTTCATTGTTTAAAAAAAAATAGTACCTGGAAGTGGATGTGGTGGTGTGTGCCTGTGATTTCAGTACTTGGGAGGTAGAGACAGGAGAATAAGAGTTCAAGGTCATCTTCTATTACACAGGGAACTAGGGAGAGGCCAGTCTTGGCTACAGGAAACCCTGCTTTGAAAAACGCACAAACAAAAATCTATCTGGGTTGTAGGGCTACAGTGTGGGAGCCCAGCTGGGAGACTGGCTCCTACATTTTACGATAGGGTACTCTTGAGGAGTGAGGGATAAGAGATATTATATAAAAGGATAGAGTGGAGAGAAACAGAAACACAGGATAGCCTTGGGAGGGCCTGGATCATTATCCACTGGCTCCTTCTGTCTCTTCTAAAGGATTTTTTTATAGGAATGCCAAGGGGTGGAGCAAAAGACCTCCCCTAGCACAGCCAAGTGCAGACCCTTCCCAATCTCCTGGTAATCACACATGTGGTCAAGCAATCCTTTAATGCAGCCCTGCTGGGTAAAGCAAGCTCAGATCTCACTAGGAAACCTTTGTGGGCCTCCACACTACAGGTTGAGTTTCTTAAACTTTATCTACTAAATACATGTAATTTTCCTATTTTTTCAAGTGTTTAAAAATGAAATCACCAGTGAGAACAACTACAAGTGTAGAGAACATCACTCTGGCAGCTTCATACGCAGTAACTCCCTAGCAAGAGATCTGCTCTAAAACCTCGATTCTCACAAATGCTGTTATATCAGACTAAGGCTTTGCCCAACATGAGTACCAGCACATGACCATCATCATGCCCCATTACCCTTGTAGGGAGCTTTGCTGGACACATATCTATTCTAAGTGAGGGCACATTAAAACATCATTTATACCTAGTCTCATTTTAATAGTAAGACAGCTCAAAGATTTGCAAATCCTGCTTAGGCTCCCTCCATACTTCATTTCTGCCTCTTTTTTTCCTTCATTATCTAAGTTGGTTGTCTGTCTAAATCCACATAATTTACAGTCCTTGCAGACAGTTGCACTAACGCAACAGATCCATTACACAGAACACAGCCACCAAGAAGGCTGTTTCTCTAAGGATCAAGGCAGCTAGAAAAAAGATAAATGTGCTCGTGTACAAATGAGAAACAAAGACAGAAGAACTCCGAGGGAAGAGATGTTTTCCTAGGGCCAGTCCCAACTTTTGCTGATCTCTAAATCCAAACTGGAAAGCCAGTACTAGAGCTCCAGTACAATGTTCCAAATATTATCAAGTAACTGTATTTAATTATTACCATTTTAGAAGTAAAGTACTTCATGTGGTAGAAAAATTATACCTTGTGCATACACCTCAGAAATCCTAAATATTCTGAAGCAACTGGGTAAGAAGTCTGCAATTCTTTTAAATGGCTGCAAGTAGACATCACGTTGTGGTAACTGAAGGAACTGTGTTCATGGAGATGCACGTAACTGACGATTTCTCAGTGCTGTGCTGTCTGAATGCTCTTCTCATATTCAAGCCCCGAAATGCCAGCTTGCTTGGGGCGGCACTGCTGGCCACTGGGGCGAGTGCCGCAGCACTGCTCTTTGGTCATAACTTCCACTAGAACTTCCATGGAAAGAGGTCAGTTCCGAAGTACTGGAGACATCACAATGTTGAACATCAATTCTCCCTAAACTGTAATTTTCCCTGAACAGCTGCAACACACAATGTGGCCTTTGGTTTTTTTCAGTCTCTGAAACTTAGAAGTGCCGGGTCATTTGGTCGGCTCCTTTGGATACTGAATGTACCACTTTCTGAAGCTGATGTCTGTTTGTTAAGTCTTTCCTCGGAGAGCACAGATGCTTGTAAGGCTTACTGTCATAGGTTAAAAAAACAAAACAAAACAAAACAAAAAACAAACAAACAAAAAACCAAAACACATGTACTAACTTCCAAATCTTTTTCACCCCAGGAATGAAGTTCTCCATATCACACAAGCCACAAGCCTCCCAAATCGTTTCCTGTATCCCTAGAAGCAGACTTCACGGTCGGCTGAACTCAGTGTAACATTTCGTTGAGGCCGAGACTGGAGCGACACACAGGTAGAGTGTTCTTTGTTTATTGGCTACACGGAAATCATTTCTTTCTCTCGGGCAGGAGGGGAGATGCAATCTACAACTATTAAAATGCCAGATAAAAATCAAGGCCAGTTAACAAGACAACTGAGCAGATTCAATAGAGCAGGCACCTGTTGGGACGAGGTGATGTACTGGGTGCCCGGGAGGAGGCGGCCACGGCTATGTTTCCAGTCATCAGCACCTCTGGAACACTGATTAGGTAGGCTAATCAACAGAGACTGATGCAACACAAAATCTAATAAATATTCCAAAGAGTGGGGAAAGCTGCAGTGTTCCGTTGCTTGTGGCCCGGACTGCAGCAGCCTCTGGGGAGCACAGCTTGGCTGGACTCCAGCTTCCCTCCCAAGTCCATTTTAGCAGTGAGACATCTGTAAGAGGATACGGGGGGCGAGGGGGACAAAGTGAAGAAAGGTGAGTGGGATAAAGGGAAAAAAGATGAAATATAGGCATCATCATAATAGTGATAATAATAAATAGGCCAATTTATTTCTGTTCCTTGTATGGAAAAATTTAATATTCTATGCTTTTTTGTTCTTGACATTTCTATAATCCATTATCAGATTTTATTTTGGCATAAGTTAACAAGTGAAAATATTTACTGTATTAGTGGATTTTTATTATTCAGTCTTTGTCCCAAGGAGGATGGAACCCGGAGCTACCTGACAGACTGACAAGATGATGCTCTCACTGTTTCTGCTTTTGTATAGAAAATGTATCCTCACTGTAGACTATTTAATGCCCCATTGTTCTCCTTTTTATACTTTTTGTTGAGGATTTTGTTGTTTAAAATGGCCCCAAGTGTAATACCAAAGTGCTATCTAGCATTTTGAACCATAAAGACACCGTGCTGTGCCTTACAGAAAAAAAATCTGGCTCCGTAGGTTTGTGTAGGCATGATTATGGCCCATGGCCATGGTTTCTGTCAAACACTCAATAGTATACAAAGAAGGAGTAGGAGGTTTTTAAAGCAGTCACATACATAAAATAAAATTAAATGTCGGAAAACGTTGTGACCAGGAGTTTGCAAAGCCTAATCCTGTATTTTCCCCTTGTGTGGTGGTCTGAATAGAGACTCGTGTGTTTGAATTCTTGGCCTATAGGGAATGGCACTAGTAGAAGGTATAGATGTGGCCTTGTTGATGGAAGTGTGTCACTGTGGGGGTGGGCTTTGAGGTGTCATATGCTCAAGCTACACCCAGTGTGGCTCACAGTCTCCTTCTATTGCCTGCGGATCAAGACATAGAACCTTAGTTATCTCCCCAGCACCAGGTCTGCCTACATGCCGCCATGTTTCTTGCCATGACGATAATGAACTAAACCTCTGAACTGTAAGCCAGCCCCAATGAAACATTTTCCTTTATAAGAGTTGCCTTGGTCATGGTGTCTCTTCACAGCAATAAAACCTTAACTAAGACACCTTGGAACAATAGTTCAGAAGACAGTATTCAGTCACTACAGAGCAGACCTGTGATGAATCAACTACACATCAAAATGCAGAGGCACAGAAATTACATTTCATCAGTGAAGGCAGTTATTAAACAGTCAGCTATAAGAAAAGGTAAAAATAAAATAAATAAATAAATAAAAAAGAAAAAGAAAAGTCAGCTATAAAGCCAAACTAGGTGGCATGGACCTGTAGTCCCAGATATTTGGGAGGCTGAGGCAGGAGGATCATACATTGAAGATTCGTCTTGGCTACAGAGTAAGAGGAAGGCTAGCTTAGGCAACTTAGTAAAAACCATGCATTGGGAGGTGGGGCCATTCTTACCAAACACAAGGCCCTGGATTCAACTCCTAGTATTGTGTCGAAGCGGGGAATGGGAGGTGAGGTCAGCTATGGAATCTGCCACTCTTGGACTGCTCACTACATGGGCAAAGTGTGCTGGGCAGATGGATTTCCATTCCATAGGCAAATGCTTCTGCATGCAAGATGTAAAAAAGAGGGATGGAGTCACATCTTTTCAATTAAAATTAAGTATATGCTCTGATAAAAACAACACTGTGCCAGAGAATAGTCAATAAACTTACAAGTCAAGCATACCCGGTGAAATATTTAAGGATACAACATAAAAATGCCCTGCAAGCTGAAGCTGCCAAAAGAACAGCAAGAGACGAGGAGGGCGGCCTTGCCACTTAGCAACAGCAGTAACCAAGAGGCAGTCAGCGAGGAGAAATTAGCCTGTTTTATGACAACCTACCCTTGCAAGGACAATGTGCCCTCTCTACTAGATGCTAGGTTAGCCTAAAAACACGCTTAGCCCAAAGAATTATGGGGCTAGATTATAGGGTTAGGTTTTCAGAAATGACAAAGGTGTTCTTGACTAAGAAGTACTTATTTAATTTTACTGAAATACTAAGCCCCACACCCATGATGCACTTTTCTTCACTCCCTTGGATGCACATTAGAGACTGGTCTCTCAAATACAGAAAAGCAAGCATTTCTTCACCCTCTGCTGCTGTGAAGGACTCTGTCTTCTCCCTGTCTTTAGCACTCCTACTCTGTGGGAAGGCAGGATGGAAGACGATGAGGAGGAGGCTAACACACTCCCAGGACAAGGGTGAATGTCACACGATGAGGGGGGGGTCTTATCAGAAGCAAGAACCCCTGCACTGTGACTCAGGAAAAGATGGCCCTAACCATCATGCTCTCCAACCAGCAGGACTCCTGTTACCTACCGAGATAGACACTTTTTGAGCTCTTCATTACATCTGTTCCTCACAGGAACTTTAGGAGGCAAGTTTTCTGACCCACATTTGCTAGGAGAGGAAATCCAAGATCTCTAAATGCTAGCTGTCAGGCTGACTGCTCTCCTCAGCTTTCCACGGGATTCTGCAGTGCGCGAACCCCAAGCACCCTGTTCTCAGGCTCACACTTGCTAAGACGGTATTCTGCTGCAAAGGGTTGCTGCTTTGTAAGATTCTGTTTAGTTTTGTTCCAAGGCAGGGTCTCACTATGTAGCTTTCTTTATTCCCAGGGATCTGCCCACCTCTGCCTCCCCTGTCCTGAGGTTAGAGGCACATGGCTCCACACCGATAAGATACTATTGATTTTACAGTTGTCAAGGAGAGAACTCTGCTTAACAGAAACATGTAGTGCAGAATGGCAGAAGCCTGTTAGTGACAGTTTTCAGAAACTGTTGGAAATTCTACCCTAATCCCCAAACAAATATCTATTGAATTTCTTTTTCTTATGAAATTAGCCCACAACTTGAACTCAAACAGTACGTTTCTCTTTCCTGTTCCTGGGAATTGAACTTAATGTCCCCATGCAGGAAGTCTCCTAGAACCACACAGCATTTTAAAAAAATCAAACATTTGGACACAATCCATCCAAAGATTCAGTAATTTGATATCTACATGTTGGTGAATGACAATAGAAAAAGATCTTTTGTTGTTTTCTGCAGCTTAACTGTGTTTCTATGAATGTAGAAAACATCGTATATATTGTTAAACACCACAGGTCACCATACACCATAGTCTCCAATCAGAGCTGAGGTGGTCCAGGGAACGTCTGTGGGCTCTCCACTGCAAGACGGAGTGTGTGTACGTGTGTGTACTCTATGTCCAGAACCAAGGCTGTAGTGAAGTCCCACAACACAAAAGGGCTGAATGCTGTCTGCCGAAACACCTGGGGCTCATCTCATTCTACACTGACTAATTTTGAACTAATTTTTGGTTGCTGCATGAACCTTTTTTTTTTTT
>CABHPR010127165.1:28332-40285 GCA_902168415.1 Peromyscus melanophrys | reverse complement strand
TAGATAGACAGGTCATCTTCAAACCCTTCAGAGATCTACAGAATATGGCATTTAAAATGTTTTAATAACTTAGAAAATTTTTCTTTTTTGTTATGACTATGAGACATGTCGGCTCCTGGCAGTACCAATCTACTTCAGAGAGAATATGGGCATTGAAGAAACTGCATATGGAGTTAACTTTCATTGTGGCAAATGTTAGCCACTGGACAACAAAGTATCCTCGAATCTACTGCTGACAACAGGACAAAATGGACAGACAGAAACAAAACAAAGGACTACTGATTCTTGCCAAAACAAGTGTGGTTATGGCTTTATCAAAAGGCATCTTCTGAGGCCAGGACAATATGGCACCATCCCTGAAGTGGCCTTTGCAATCCGGAAAAGGTACAGTGCCCTTTTCTTCGAAGGCAGCTGAACAGGCAGTGAGCCGATGGCTTCTGATGTGCAATGGAACAGCAGCTGAAACAGTTATTCTTGAGGAGTAACTAAGCTCACGCCTCTCAATGGTAGACTGGCATTTAATAGAGGGATGTGGAGAAGAACGGGATGCTGAGATGAAGCCACACATACACGGTCAAGAAGAATGGACAGCTGAATTAAAAAACCATCAACAATTTCCAGAATTTAAAATCCTGAATCAGGACATGACACTAGTGGAATTCAGGTATTTCTGGTACATGGACTGCTCTCACCCAAGGTGAGGTTGAACTGTTGACCTTGTGTACGTCCTACTTCACAAATGAGTCTGTCAGATACGCTAAGCCTATAGGCTGAAGATGATGCCCCAACACTGCGGAGAAACCTCAGGTGACTGTCCAGGCGGCTGGCTGTTTCTGTCAACTCACAATTTTTTGGAAGCTGCTTGCATGCACTTCCTGTTTTTATTTTTGTTAGGTAATATTATTTCCTTCTTGGGTCTCTGAGGGAGTTGAAGATTGGTTAGTTATATTTAAAGATTAATTAATTATAGTTGAAGATTAGTTAGGATAGAAAGGAATTAGGTACATTTTGGACTTGCCAAAATAGGATAAGTAATGGAATTATTTTCTCTGAATTTGTCAAATACAAATGGACTAGACATTGTTTAGGTATTCATCACTTGTATATATTGTATATAGTTATTGTACTTTTGTATATAGTTTTTCTTATATTAGGTACAACTTTCTTTTTTTTCTCTTTTTATTAAATTAGAAAGGGGGAAATATAGTGGTATTCTATTTGTACTGAAATGTGATTTTATTTGTATGTTAATAAATAAAGTTGCCTAGGGGTCAGAGCTATCAGCAAGCCATAGCGAAAGCCAGGGCGGTGGTGGTGCACGCCTTTAATCCTAGCACTCGGCAGGCAAAACTAGGTAGGTCTCTGTGTGTTCAAGGATACAGCCAGCAGTGGAGACACACGCCCTTAATCTCAATACCAACCATAGAAGACTTGGAGGTCTGTACAGAGAGGTAGTTACGAGGCAGTCACGTAGTTGAGTTTACAACCAATGAGAAGGAAGAACGAGAACTTTTATTTAAAGACGAACGGACAGGAAGTAGCCCCCTTTCGGAGAGGTCTCTTGGCGGGAGAGGCTAGCTAGCGGAAAGCGGGTAAGACTCTTAGCTCTGACCTCTTTGGCTTTCATCTTTACATTGGCTCTGTGTCTCTTATTTAATAAGGCAGTTGGTTACATCTACAGACAGTAAGTAGTGCTGAGAGTTATTTGAACTCACCAGGAGCTCTCTCAAGGGGTTTCAGAGGAGAAGAATGTTAGTATGTAACCTAGAGGTTGTTCTTGTGATATTTTGGTGAAGATTGTAGCTGCTTTTTGCCCCTGTCCAAAGAGTCTATCTGAGGCTGAAGTGAAGAGTTTTGGGTTAATTCCATTGGCAGAGGAAATCTCAAAACAGCCTAGTATAGACTCTGTCATGTGGTTACTAGTGTTAACTCTAATGGAGATTCATAATGAAAAGGAGCAAGTTGAGCAGGGTAAATTACAAAAAGTAAATTTCAAGGAAAAAAAGAGAACCAGGAAGTGGAATGGAGCTAAATGCTATGTTCAAGGAGATAAACAGAATAAGAAATGGAATAAAGGGAGTAGTGACCTTAGAGCAAGATCCCACCCAGATAAATTTCCAACTTGTGAAAGGAATTAAAGAAAAGTTTAAAGCTGGATGTGCTGGGTACACCTTTAATCTCAGCACTGAGAAGGTAGAGGTTGGGGGAATCTCTGAATTTGAGACCAGCCTAGTCTACAGAGTTCAAGTTCAAGGACAGCCAAGCTTAGACAGTAAAGACAACAATTAAAAACAGAAAGCTGGTGAAGACATAATTGAACAAGGAGCCATGTTCCAGCCCCAGCAAGCAGCAGAACTTGGCAGCTTTGATCACGTGGTTTTTGGCTTTAGAGTTAAGGATAGAAGAATTGGGTTATGGAATTTGCTTTTGCACCTAAGGAAAGCTGCTGAGGCCAGACATGTATCAGGAGTGTTCCTGAATGGAGGCCTAGAGAGGCCATTTGTGAAGCTGTGAAGTTGAAGTCTGGATTGCCTGGGAGACCCCAAGATGTTGGAGATGCCAGAGCCATGGGATACCTGCCAAGGAGAGCTGCTAACAGGAAATGGAACCAGCCCCAGAGAAAGAGGTGTGTTGTAGTCAACAAAGCTGAATGCAATTGGAGATCTGAAGAACATTTTGACATCAGACATGGAGATGTAGAGTTTGGAGTTTGCCTAGCTAGTTTCTAGTCCTGCTTTGGTCCACAATTTCCTCACTATGTTCCCTTCCCTATGTTTTGGAATGATAATATGTATCCTGTGCCATTATATGTTGGAAGAATGTGATCTGTTTTTTGATTTGATTTTACAGGGGATTACAGTTAATAAATTCCATGAATCTCAGAAGAGACTTTTAAATATTGTTAAGACTGTGATAGGCTATGGGGACTTTTGAAGTTGGACTAAATGCATTTTGCATTATGATGTTGTTAAAACTTATGGGGGCCAGGAAATGGAATGTGGTAGTTTGAACGTAATTGGCCCCCATAAGCTCATGGAGAGTGGCACTATTAGGACATGTGGCTTTGTTGGAGTAGGTATGGACTTTTTGGAGGAAGTGTGTCATTTTGGAGGCAAGCTTTGAAGTCTCATATGCTTATGCTTCACTCAGTGTAACACAGAGTTGACTTCCTGTTGCCTTTTGATCAAGATGTAGATAGCACTGTGCCTGCTTGCACACAGCTATACTCCCTGCCATGATGATCATGGACTGAATCTTTGAAACTGTAAGCAAGCACCTCAATTAAATGTTTTCCTTGTAAGAGTAGCTGTGGTCATGGTGTCTTACAGTTAGGAACTCCCGCCAAATGCTGGCTTTGGATACATTGTTGTTCTAATTGTCAGCCTCGCTGAGCTTTTCTGAACCTCTGACTTCAAAGGTATTTGAGTTGGAAGGCAGAGGCTAGCTCAACACCCTTTCTAATGGAAACACCCAGTGTTACCAGTTTTCACATTAAATGAATTTATATCTGTTGGCCACATACGTAAAACCACATAGCCAACAAATACTGGGTGTTGAAATTGGAATTCTTGTACATGTTTAAATAAGATCCATATTTTTCTATTTCGTGACTGTTTTTCTTTTTTTTATGAGATTGTCACAAATACCATGAAAACTCAAGAGGCCAATAGTAATAAAAAATTTAAAAAATTAAAGAAGAAGAAGAGATGTTGGCCAGGAGCACATCTGATGCTGAAGAGATTTCAGATGTCTTCTGTGATCTTATTATTTCTGTTTTTAGTGTCTGTTCCCAAAGTGTAAGAGTGCAGTTAAGTGCTTTCTACTGGATCAGATTGTGTGTGTGTGTGTGTGTGTGCAAAACCTATGTTGGTTAACATTCATTATCAGCTTGACTGGATTTAGAATCACCCAGGAGACATAACTATGTCTGCGAGGGTGTTTCCAGAGAGGATTAACTGAGGAGGAAGGCACCCTGAGTCAGCATGCCATAGGCCTGAGCCCCAGGCTCAATAAAATAGGAAAAAGGAGAAGGACAGATGAGCCCCAGTATTCACCCTCTGTAGTAAGGTTTTACTTTGGGCCACCAGACTGCAAATAACAACACAGAGACTTCTTATTAATTACAAAAGTTTGGCCATTAGCTTAGGCTGGTCCCGGTAGCTCTTATAACTTAAATTATCCCATTTGTATTAATCTATGTTCTGCCACATGGTATTTCCTCTCTTTCATCCTGCACCTCCTGTTTCCTCTCCATCTTTGGCTCATGACTCCACTTTTCTTCTTCCCAGAGTCCTTTCTGTCCCTAGAAGTCCCACCTAACCTCTTCCTACCTAGCTAATGACCATTCTCTCTTTATTAAACCAATCAGAAGGCACCTTGGCAAAGACACATCTTCACAGTGTACACAAATATTGTGTAACACCCTCTCTGTTCCTGACTGCAGATGCCATGTGACCAGCCACCACACCTTCCAACCTTGGCACCTGTGTTCCTCTGAACTGTATGCCAGAGTAAGGCCTTCTCTCCTTAAACTGCTTTGCCATGCCTGTTTTCACAGCAGTGGGTGATACAAATGTAACTAGAGCAACTCCTGTTCCTTGTAGTTAACTATTGATAATAGTTAAGGTCCTGGGGTGGTTTGAATGATTCATGTAGTTGAACACTTGGTCTCCAGCTGGTGGCGGTATTTGGGAAAGTTACAGAATCGTTAGGAGGTGGAGCCTTGCTAGAGGAAATCCCTCCCTGGAGACAATGCTCACTCCATTCTCTGTCCTCTCTTCTCCTCCCCACTTCTCCTTCTTTTTCACTGTGTATGAAAATGAGGTCAGCCAGCTTCCTGCTCCTGCTGACATGCCTCCCCCACCACTATAGACTTTTCCCTCTGTAACTGGAAGGTAAATTAAAGCCCTCTAAGTTGCTTTTGGTCATGGTATTTTATCACAGCAACAGAACAGTGACTAATGCGGTCCCTAATGTCAAACTGACATTCCTAGAGTAGTCCAGTGCTGGTGGTGATTCATGCAGCTATGTCTTGTGTTTTGCACACTGAAGATTGAGGTGAGGTTCAAAACAGAAAACAAAACCCATGACTTTAGGGACCAACACTTAACTTTATACATTCTTGCAATTTTGTCTTGTTGTAGACCACTGTAATATAAGGTTTAAGGACTTTGGATTAGGATATGGACACCATTAATTCATCTTGAATGAATATTTACAACTTTCAAGTCCTTGGCTTTCTAATACAGCATGTGTAACCTATAATAATAATAATGACTTTACAGGGCTTCTGAAAGTTTATATGACTTTCCTAGCACACACACACACACACAAATGAACATCATTTTAAAGTTGACTACTGCAAAGTATTATTGTTTTTATAAATCACACCAAAAAAACTGTCAAGTTTTCTTCTGATCATATGTCTTCTGGAAAAATGTTTTCCCAATGAAATACTAACAAATACCAACAAAGTATTTATATGCTGGGTCCAGTAAATGAGAGAAAAGCTATCCTTAACTCACTTTGCTGAGGAAGGTCTTGTAAGGGAATGAGAAAACAATAAGCTATTCTTGCTTTTGATCTTGATAACTGTGGCCACATCATATTGTGACATTTCCTATGTTGAGAATGGAAGTACATATGTCTTTCAGGAGTGTGACAGTCAACAGGCATGGTGAATATTTTCTATTCTATCAGTCAGGGATGAACAGGATAGTCTCCTGATAAAATGAAATTGTGAGGCTAGTGAGGAGTCTCAGTTGTTAAGAATACTTGCTGTTCTTGCAGAGGACCTGAGTTCAGTTCCTAGCACCCACATTGGACATCTCCTAAATACCTATAACTCCAGCTCTAGGGAATCCAACACCCTCTGCTGGTCTCTATAGGCATCAGACACCCATACATACAGTCACACAGATGCATACACATAGATATGTTTTTAAATTGAGGCTGAGAATTTTGGTCATTTGGGAATCTCAGATATCTAGATCTGTTTCACACAAGAAGTAGGAGAGTTGTGCCAATAAAATTTCCTGCTCTCTGTATTTATTCGATACTGTAAGATGTGATTTTTGTCTTTAGAATGTATTTCCTGAAGCAGTGGAGAGCGCTCCCACACACATGAGCACCCTGGGTTGTAGGAGAAAGATGGGAGAAGGCCAGTGGTGGCAATGTGTCTTCTCTTCTATAGCCATGATCCACTAGAAAGCCAGCATACCCAACCTGTTCACAACTACTTGACTTTTGCATGGGAACCTGGTTTCCTGGTCTGCAGGGGTCATTTGATCATGCCTCATGTTGTCTGCTTGAGCCTTGGTAACAATCTATCTCAAAACTTGATGGATCAAGTCAGGGGTAGTGGGTACATGGTAGTGCCCAGAAAGTTGAGATAGGAAGATTATGAATTTGAGGCCAGATTTTGCCTCCAGAAACAAAAATACAGTGGTTAACCAACAAACAAAAATCCCAGGACAGCAAAAGTTCTTAGTTCCTTAAAGTATTAAGAAATTTGTTTTTATGATTATGAGGTCATGAATTCAGGCAGAATTTGGCCAGATGTTCAGTGCATTGCCAGTCTTTCTAAGAGGCTTTGAGATATGCCTGGCACCTTGTAGGACAGGTTTTGGCACTAGGGGCACTTCCTTTCTGATATGCAGTGTCACCCTGCCCTGGATATTGTCTCTACTGAAGCACAGGTGGACTGAAATTATTTAGTTTTAATTAAAATATAATTATATCAATCCCCCTTCTCTTTCCCCTCTCTAACACTTTCCATGTCCTACCTATTCCCTCTCAAATTAATGGCCAAGCTTTCTTTGATTATTATTGTTACACACACATGCATAAATACATAACTATAACCTGATGAGTCTGTTTGCTGTTGCTACGTGTTTATGATTTCAGGCTGACAACTTGGTATTGGATAGCCAATAAAGGGGCTCATTCCAGGGATAGACTAATTCTCCCTCTCTCATTAGTCATTAGTTGCCTGAAGTATTTTGTCTAGTCATGGGACTCTGTGAAATTGCCTCTTTCCTTGTTACCATGTCCATTGGTATTATTGTTCAGGTGTTGTTTAGGCAGCCATGTTGTTGAGGGAGTCATGGGTGAAGCTCCCATGTCTTTTCTAGAAGATACATTCTCACAGCAGACTTCCAGGTCCTCTCTAACTTTTACAATCTTTCCACTCTCTCTTCTGCAGTGTTCTCCAAAGTTTAGTGCAAGAGTTGAGTTGTAGGTGTATCGCTTGGGGCTGGCCATGCCATAATCAGTTGATTTCTGATTCATGAGCAGCTTTGGAGCAACATGGAGAAGACCTGAGTAAATTCCACCAGGAGCAGCAGCCCCAGCAGACCTGTAGCCTGAAGCAGAGACTCTGAAAGTAACCCCGACTAGACCAACCAACTCTCACTGACCCACAAACACAGAAGGAAAAACCTAGAGAACACCTGCCTACTCTCATTGGCAGAAGAAATGTTAGTGGATCTCCTTCTGTCCACTTGGGTTCATTCTCCAGGCACCAGGCATATGATTTGGTGCTTACTAGGTGGGGGACACTTGGATGTGCTGAGGATATGGCATCAAACAAAGCAGAACACACCTCTGTTTATGCCGCTCTCTGATATCCCCTTGGATATTCCTGGAACTCCCCAAGCATGCTCCCATGCCATGGACTTTGCACTTTGCCTTCTCTCTCATGGAGAATACTTCTGATATCCATACTGGATTGCTCCATGACTTTTTTAGTTCCTTATCTCCAAATAACACCTCTGCAGGGTCTATTTCTTGACTAACTTGTATAAAAGAGAAACCATACCCATACCTGTGTCCCTTGTCCTGATGATGTACAGTCCCTATCACTATATGACAAGCTATATATTGAACTATATGTTTGTTCTTCATCTACATCTGTCTAGTAGATGGAAGCACCATGACAGCTGGGCTCTCTCTTAAGCACCATCACAGAATAGGCTGAATCACAGTAGGGTCCTGTTGAATGAGTTTTTGTATCCAGTATTAAATATTCTGTCAACAAAAAAACAACATTCTATTTCCCTAAATATATTCATTTTCATCTGGATTCTTCAGATGTGCAGACTATATCAAATGGGGTGTCTTCCTTCTTACAAAGTGAAGCATGTTATAATCTATATTTATCCACAGTAGTGTAAGGAAAAAGACAGCAGAAGCCTTACTTTGTGATTCTAAAAAACAATGAAAAATCTCACTTACAGAAAAATATACACAGGGAAGGATCTTTGAGTCATCATCGTCAGACTCAGAGCTGTTTCATATTCATGCATTGTTCTCACACTTAATTTATTCCATGAGGCAATAGAGCAGCAATAGAGCAGTTGGCGTACTTTAATTAAAAAGCTACTGAAATTAAACCAACATCATTTAAAGTTATATTCCATTAAAGGGACCGTCATGTATCAGGCAGAAATGACATCAATAAAATAACAGAAAGTGGACAAAATTAAAAAGCCCTCATCATTGATGGTGTCTTGAACTGATCAAAGTTTGGCAGAAGATTGTAATATAGGCATTTGGTTTGTGCTTTAGTGTGCTGCACTGCTTACACAGATAAAATTACTTTCAATTCTTTTTCTTCTTCCAATTTCAAGTTAGATATAACTGGGGGCTAGTTGAACAATATCAACTTCAAAAAAATAGTCATTCATAACAAGCCTTTTTTGTAGCTCAAAAATTATATAAAAGTAAAATTGTAGCCATTAACCACAAAATATTAATGTGATTGATAATTGAATAGAAGAATCATCAGTTGAGGCTGTAGGGTTCATCTTGCCTCTGCATATATTTTTACTCAGCCAAAGAGTTTGAGTTAGGAGTGATTTTTATAGTTTTAAGTCATTGGAAAAAATTTAATGAGGCCTATTTATTTACTAATTTATTTTAAGCCTTTTAAATCTATTATTATTGTTATTGTTATTGTTATTGTTATTGTTATTGTTATTATTATTATTATTATTATTATTATTATTATTATTATTTTAAGGAGAACCACTTATGACAGGTGAAAAGTACATGAAATTCAGCCTTCAGCATCCACGGGCAAGTTTCTTTGGTGCACAGCCTCTACTCTCAGTTACTGGTCTATATGGTGTATAGCCTCTCCTCAGCTTTAATTGTCAACTTGACCCAACCTAGGGTCATCCGAGAAGGAATTTCTCAGAGCATATTGGCCTATGGGCACGTCTGTGGGGAATTGTCTTGATTGTTTATTGGCCTATGGGCACGTCTGTGGGGAATTGTCTTGGTTGTTTATTGGCCTATGGGCAGGTCTGTGGGGAATTGTCTTGGTTGTTTATTGGCCTATGGGCACATCTGTGGGGAATTGTCTTGGTTGTTTATTGGCCTATGGGCACGTCTGTGGGGAATTGTCTTGGTTGTTTATTGGTGTTGGAGGCCCAGCCTACTGCTGGCAGCATCATATCTAGAAAGCTAGCCATTCTAGTTAGCTTTCTACTGCTGTGGCAATCATCATAGTCCAAAGCAACCTGGGTAGGAAAAGATTTCATTTTATCTTGCATCTTATAGTCCATGTGAAGGGAAATCAGGGCAGGAACTCAAGGCAGGAACTGAAGCAGGGACCATGGAGGAGTGTTGCTTACTGGCTTCCTCCTCAGGCTCACGTTCAGTTACCTTTCTTATACCTCCCAGGACCACTTGCCCAGGGTCCTCCTATGTGAATCATTAATCAAGAAAATGTCCCACAGAGCTGCCTACAGGTTGGTCTGATGGAGGCAATCCCTCAGTTGTGGTTCTTCTCAGATAACTCTAGCTTGTGTCAAACTGACAAAATCCAACTGGGACACCAACTAAACATGAGCTTGAGCAAGTCACCAAGAAGCATCCCTCAGTTGTTTCTGCTTCATGTACCTGCTTGAGTTCTTGCCTTGATTTTACTCAATGACTGTAACCTGGAAATGTAAGCCAAAGGAAGAATGTCCTTCCCTCAGCTGCTTTTCATCAGAGTGTTTTTACCACAGTAACAGAATGAAACTAGAACACCCTTCACTCTGTTAGGTAGCAACTCTGGGGTACAAAGCCTCTATTTTTTTAGGTGATGTCTATGCAGTACACAATCTCTTTTCTCTACTAGATGGCATCTATGTATGGTGCGCATGACTATGGTACACAACCTCCATTCTGTAGGCAGTTTCTATGTGGTACACAGCCTCAACTCTCAGTTGGTGTTTATGTGGCACACTCCACTCTCTGTTAGCTCTTGTCTGTGTAGTGTCTCTTAGGTCTGTAAGAGACAACCACTATGCTCTCTCCTAGGTGACAGTCCATCCCGTGTAGACTGTGTTTTTTCTGTGGTCCCTTCATTCTTACATCTCTTTTCTTTATCACTTTGCTTTTATTTGAAGAACTTAGTCATTTTGTTTCATCTTTCCCTACATCTGGGATGTCTTTTTTCTCCTTCGTTTCTTTAAAAATATTACATCTCTTTATTTGTGTACACACATACACAAACCACATCGTGCTTATTGAGGTCAGAGGACAAATTACAAGACTTAGTTTTCTTTTTTCACCATGTGGGTCATGGAGAGTGAACTCAGGTTGTTAGGATTTGTGGCAAGAGCTTTACCCACTGAGGCATCTCCCTTGTCTTCTTAGTTCCTAAAGGATTGTTCTTGTCATCATAGTGGTTGAATGGAGTTCCCAGGAGACATAGCCACACCCTAACCCAGAGCTTATTCATCTGGCCTGACTTAGGGCAAGGTGTTGCATCAAGGCACCATGAGGCAACTGGTGGGCTGTTCAGTGGGCTCCATATTAAATGACATTTGCCCTTATAAGAGTGGGCTGTGAAAGGATTGTGGAGAGGCAGAAGAAGTTGGAATGTGCAGCCTGAGTAGAGAAACACCCAAACCACTAGTCACTAGGGGATGCTTTCCCCTGACCCAAGGGAGGTCAGCACTATGGGCATCTTCATTTTGGACTTTTGTCCTGTGAAGTTGAGAAAGAATAAGTTTCTGTTGTAAGCAACCTTGTTTGTGGAACTCTATTGTAGCACCCAAAGGAAATAAATACCTGAATATAGAATTTGTGGTTGACAGTTTCTTTTCCCCCTTCCCTGCTCCTAGTAATTGAGAACTGTGCCCAATGGACTCAAATGACAAACTTATTATAATTCAAATTGCTCTATAGGTAGTGTTTTTTCCTCTTCTGTCTACATTTATAACTTTTGTATTTAGCAGTTAAATTGTGGTAGCTCTCCACACAAATTTCTCTTTGGATTATCCTGTTTAGAATGTAGTATGCTTTTGGAATATATAGGCTTTTATGCCTGTCATCAAATTTGGAAAAGTCTTTAGCCATTATAGTTCTATTTTAAAGATTTGTGTGTGTGTGTGTGTGTGTGTATGTATGTGTGTGTGTGTGTGTGTGTGTGTGTGTGTGTGTGTGTGTGTGTGTGTGTATGTATGTATGTATGTATGTACCCAGAAAGGCCAGAAGATGGTGTTGGGTCTCCAGAGCTCCAATATAAGTGGTTATGAATTGTCACATGTGCTTGTGGATGTTGGGAACTGAGCTCAAGTCCTCTACAAGAAGAGCATGCTCTTAAATTAACCATTGTGCCATCTCTATGCTCATTTGATTCTCTCTTCTGTTACTCTGATGACACACGTGTTTGATCTTTTCTCACTGCCCTACAGATCACTAAGGTTTTGCTCATGAGTTTTGAATTTTTCTCTCTGCTCAAATTGTAAAACTTTCCTTTTACATTCTTTAAATTCACAGATTTTATCCTCTCTCACTTCTGCTTTGTGTCTTTATTTTAAAACTTTTGCTACAACATTCCAGTTCAGTAACATCTCCATGGCACTGTTTAGCTAACTTCAATTTCTTTGCTGTGGTCTTTCTTTCTTTCTTTCTTTCTTTCTTTCTTTCTTTCTTTCTTTCTTTCTTTCTTTCT
>CABHPR010127165.1:0-18399 GCA_902168415.1 Peromyscus melanophrys | reverse complement strand
ACACACACACACACACACACACACACACACACACACACACACACACATTTTCTGGTGATATATAATATTATGTGATGCTGTTTTGTGCTATATTCCATTTAGATTCTCCAGCTGTGTATTAGCTACTTTTCTGTTGTTGTGAGGAGACACCATGAACAAAGGCAACTTACAGAAGAAAGAGTATATTCTGGAACGTGGGTCCAAAGGGTGGGCAGGAAGGGAGAGCACACATGTTCAAAAGCAAGCTTGAAGCGGAGGGAGGGACAGAGAGAGACAGCGAGGCAGAGAGCTGGGGGTAGGGCAAGATGACATACTCTCAGAGCCCTTCCCCACTGCTGTACTTCTAGTAAGGCTGCACCTCCCAAATGGAACCATGTGTTCAAACTCCAGCCTGCAGGGTTCTCTCATCCCACACCACACGCTCCTACAGGACTTTTCCATGGGGACAGAATGCTTACAGAGGGAATATTTTTGAGGTAAGGAAAAAAAGGTTGAACACCATTTTCAACAGGAAATTATTTCATGCTTTACATGTTGAGTTATTCTGTCTGGATCCTCCAGTGTTTGGCTCACAAACCACTCCACATCTCCCACCATAGAAGTTGCTCATGATACCCCACTCATATCTCCGTAGATCCCCAAATTTTGGCCACTCCAACCAGTCTTTTCTGCTGGCTTTCCCCCAGGGGTTTCTCAGGTTCCTAGCGCGCCTAGGAGGTATCATCTTCTGAGAGACATCTTTAGCCAAGACTAAGGAGACCTGAGAGAAGATGGCTGTGGCCTCGCCCTCAGCTGGGAGAGCACTAAGGGTCCTGCACTGTCACACTGTCAGTGTAGTCATTGTGCTGGGTTTACCTGCTGTCCCGAGTTGATTCTGTTATTGGCATAAAATACTCTGATCAAAATAACTTAGAGGAGTTTTTTTTTTTTTTTTTTAACCTTACAATTCCATTGTTGCGGTAAAGTTGAGGCAGAACCTCAAATAGCTAACTCTATTATATCCAAGGTCAAGAGCAGAGAGTTGAATGGCTTCATGTCCATCTGCTAGGCTACGATCGTCTTGACCTCTCCACTCATAGACAGCTCAGGACCTCTTGCCTTGGGCATGGTGCTTACTCATCAATTAACTTAGGCGTTCAGACTCTCACCAGGAGAGTCTAGGTCATGTCAAGTTGACAATTGAAAGTACCCATTACACCGACCAAAAGCATTCTTAAAACACACGTACGGAGCATCTTGGGGAATCCAGCCTAAGGACCAATTTTACCCCCTTGGTTTCCTTTTCCCCTTCACTTCCAACTCTAGTCACTTGGGGAACAGCAGGTTCAGCCGAAGCTTAGTGGACATGCAGCCGCACCACTCTGCTGCTCTCTGCCTGAGCTTACTGCCGGCTGGCTGTTCCCACTCTGAGCGCCATGCCCCCCACTCATCCCCATCCAGCCCTCATACTGCTCTTCTCCAAGTGCTGTTCCTCCTTGCGACAGTAAGCACTGCCAGTCTGTGTTCTAAAACATTAAGCTGCGCCGAACAAAGAGCAGATGGGAAAAGGAGGCACACACCAGCTTCCTGCACGCAACCTTTCTAACTCATTAAGGCTGGAATCTCTGAAGGCCACCGGAAGTGCAAGCATTTCCCTTGATTGTTGCCGCTAAGATGAAAGATCGCATGCAGCAAATTTGGGATTCAACGCCCACTATCCCTTCTTCCTCCACTGCAGGGTAATCGGCTGTTTTAAATAGTTTTGAAAGCACCATCGCCTTAGCTCTTATGATGTATTGCTTCTGTTATTGCTCTCTATTTTTAACTCCAGACCCACAGTTCTTGGAACTGTTGATGGGGAAACTGAAGCCAACTGTGGCAATTCTGAAGAAAACTGACGGCTCTCTCTGGTTGTCTTGTGAGTTTACGGTGCAGCACTGGCTAAGAGGCATTATGCACCTCTGAGTGGGAAGTTTGCCATCTCAGAAGAGCTTCCCCCACTGATCTGACCGGCTTGCTTTCTGCATTCTGAGAACCTTGTGAGATTTTGCTCTGTGTGCCAGGGCCGTGCTCTGATCTGCATGTACACTTTTACCTAATCATGTGACTCCCCATTGTGTAATTTGTGAGAGACTAAGCCGTGCCCCAGGCCTTGCACACCAGTACTCAGAGGGTAGAGATTACAGAGGTAGATTTGTCTGGACACTATTGAAGAGATAGATGCATGCCTCAATGCCACCTTGAGGAGAAGCCCAGTGACTCATGAGAATGTTCAGACTGCTTCGAGACCACAGACGTGAGCATTCAGATAAGCAAGAGGGCTTAGACTAGACAGGCTAACCCGTTTGCCCTTTCCTTCCAGGCTCTGTTCTTGGCACCGGCCTCATATTTGGCAGTCGAGAATGAGCTAATAAGTTTTTATACCAGTGCTTACTTCTAGGAGTGACAAAGACTCATGCTAATCCCTCTTGCTGGAAAGTGGAAAAAAAAAAAAAGGAAACAAATAGTTCCAAAGAGCCGAAGGAACCCACGTTTTCTAATGGAAGAAATACAACATACACAGGCATTACACACGGTATAAGGGCAGGGGTCAGCGGGTCCATTCACTCTGTCTTTTGCTCCTGGAGCAAACCTTTTGGGAAAGAATTTCCAGATCCCTGATTTAGATAATAAAAATCAAATGATGACTTTGCACTGTATTGGAAAAAGCACTGCTGTTTTCAATGTTTTCTCTTTAAGGCAGCAACCGTGTGTTTCTGCTGGTATCTTTGGTTCAGATCTCGTATGGTCTTCTCTAAACTTCCGTGAGATTTTCATGTCAAGACATTGTTACATCAGTTCAGTCCCTTTAGAAGTAATCATTGGTTCCTGGCCCTGAGTCTGGAACGATCCCTAGAGAAGATGACAGGAGCTTGGAACAGAATGACACTCAGCCATGGCTGGCAGGGTTACAGCACAGAGCTCAGCTCCAAAGAGGAGGGCTTCAGGTTGGAATCCCACCACAAATGTGTGAGGAGGTAAACAGGTGTTGTAGTCAGCACATGCGATGCTGTGGAGACCAGGGCCATGGGTCCCTATGGTCTGTGTGAGGACAGAGCAATACTAATGTTTCCTAAAAAACAAAACAAAACAAAACAACAACAACCTGTTTCCAAGACAATATGAAAATTCACATTTTTAGATGATTTTGATGATCCACACTGCTGCTGCTGAGAGATGGCTGCATGTGGTATTTTCCTACAAAGATACTTGTCATTGTTCTCTGGCTATGGCCGAGGGTATCAACTTGCGCTTGAATAAATGCTGTTGTTGGTGGCTTTCTAGGCTGCCCCAAGTGTTCCTGATAACCCTGTTTCATAGGGAGGTGTTCACTATAATAAAAAGGCATGTGCCCAATGGAGGGCATTTACCCTCAGCACTGCTTCAGAAGTTCCCTGTCTTTGAGGCCTGGGGGATTACATGTTCTCACCCGTAGCTCTCTCCTTCTGTATAGTTCACCCCGACTTTTCCAGGTTGGAAGAGCTAAGTGTGATTCTTCACTACCCCGACAGGGCCATGCAAGGAATAATGGCTTTTAAAGTATCCCTGCTTATGAGTCAATGACCTAAGAATCAAATCTTGGTATTTTTTTTCATTTCCAGATTATTTGAACCTTGGCTAGTCTCCTCCTAATTATTGTCCACTGTGTCTCAATTCCTCTTTTTATAGTTATTAATAGCAAAAGTATTAGTTGAAACCATAGAAACCTCTAGAGGAAGAATTCTATTTACTTAAAAGAAACAGTTCATATAACTTCACTTCCAATCATATTAAAAATAAAACTGTGACAGTGGAACAATTTGGTAACAATCTTTTCCCATCGTTTTAGTCTCTTTGAACTGCCACCTTTAAATATGATTGGCCAGCTCCTTAAAAAGAGTGATTTGAATCAATATGGTTGGCTTGTCACTGATTGTACATATTTTCTAGGTTTCTGCTTTGGTTCCTCCTTTGATCTCAGATGTGTCACATGAAAGTCACATGTTTGAAAAGCTGCTTCTATTTCTCTGTCACTGGTGTCGTAATCTGAGTTTTCTTTTGGCTTCAGTCTTGAAAATGTTGACTCTGAAATTTACAGCTTCAGCTTTACCATCAGCTCAACACCACCCAGCTGAGCCGCACGATCTGAAGTCTTTGTCACTCGTGATGTGATCTGTGTAAGCAGCCTCTAGGCACTCCTTAGCATGCTGATTCCCAGGACCCACGCAGACAAGCTGGCAGGGTGCACCTCCACAAGATTCACTAGCTGATTCTTTTTTTTTTTTGTTTGTTTTTTTGTTTTTTCAAGACAGGGTTTCTCTGTGTAGCTTTGCGCCTTTCCTGGAACTCACTTGGTAGTCCAGGCTGGCCTCGAACTCACAGAGATCCACCTGCCTCTGCCTCCCGAGTGCTGGGATTAAAGGCGTGCGCCACCACCGCCTGGCTCACTAGCTGATTCTTATAAAGAAAATGAGTAGAAGGCCCCTGATGATGAAGGCACTGAGCAGCCTCTGGACAGCTCAAGCTGGAACTCAGTGCCATGGTAGCCCCACGCCATATGGATCCAGAGATGTGCTCAGCTTCTATGAGGTGAGCAAAGATCCAGTCAAGAACGAGAGACTCCCTTTGTACAGTGAATGTGTAAATTCAATTGTATCACTTCCGTCACAAACCACCTGATGAAAGCAACTTAACACAGGAAAGGTTGACTTTGTCTCGTGGTTTGAAGGGATGGAGTCCATCACAGTCAGGGAAGGTGTGGCTGCTCATATTATGCTCACACTCACGAAGCGACGAGTGATGAATAGTGATGCTCAACTCACATTCTCCCCATCCCCCTTCTTACTGGGTTCATGACTCCTCCTATATTTAGGGTGGGTCTTCCCTCCTGTGGAAACGCTCTAATAAATATGCTCAGAGATGTATCTGCTAGGTAATTCGAAATCCTGTCAGGCTGACAATGCAGATTGACTGTCATAACAGCACATGATTGGCAGCTGATAATAACTTCTGTCTAGAGAAAATGGGGCTGAGGGTGAGACTGAAGGCTTTCCATTGATGATGACAGGACTAAGGATTTCATATTGGGGCCAGCTGGAGGATATTCCAGAAAGACTTACATGAAGGCAGTAAAGCATATGAAGATCTTAAAGGAAATCTATCATGGTTTGTTTTTGCTACATGTGAGAAGTGTTCCTGAGGGATGGCAGAAAGGAAGTAGTGTAAATCATAGGTGCACACAGGCTCTGGGCTGATAGCAAGACTATCAAAGGACCAGAAGAACACCGAGTGTGTGCATACAGTAGCAGGAATAGGCTGCCTGGGATAGGGCAGGTCTGCAGAAAAGAAGGCAGTGTGGAGGTGGCTGTAGTGGCAGACGAGAGCCAGTGGCTCCCTGATACAAACTGTCAGCGGTAGGGATGGGCAGCTCAGAACAGAATCCAAAGATAAGGGGAAGGGAGGCCTTCCCCACACAGGGAGTCAGTACTGTCATCATTTGCCTTCTAGTCCTAGAAGACAGGGGGTATCCATGGAGTCTTTGCTCATTCAGAGCAAACACGGGCCGGTCTTTGTCACTTATATGCCATGGTTTTGCATCTGTCTGCAAGAATTTTCTCCGTTTTTGCATTGCAGAGCCATTATGAGGAACTAAAATGATGGGTATAAAGACATTCCAGGTACCCACAAACTTTGGTCCATTGACTTGCTGCAACCCTGAAAAGTAAATGTAACTGCCCCTTCCTACAGATGCAAGGAGTAAGGTTCTGGGTAACTCACCTTACAGTTGTTACAGCTAGGGCATGGAGCCGGAAGGTGTGCTCTGCGGGCGGGGGCACAAGCAGTCCTAGGGCAGACTCCTACGCCTTCTCCATGCTTTGCTGAATGTGCAAGGAGACATCCATTTTCTTTCTTCAGCTGCCTACCTTGCCTATATGACACATTCTCCAAAACAAAGTCCAGTTCTCTCCAGGAAAGGACACACAGGCAGAACTTGTTTACATTGTGTACACAGCCCTCCAAGTTCAGCTATATGTTTTCGCAGTCCTCGATGAGTCAAAACAGCAAGTTATGGGTGAGTGGGAAGCAAGTGAAAGCTAATAGCTGTCAAGCAGATATTAAGAAAAAAGTCAGAGAAATTCAAAGAGCTTTAGATGGATTTCAAGAGGCCTAGTTAATAGTTGTGGTTAGTAGTTTAGAGGCAGTCGGTTCCACAGGCTTTAATAATCCTTCAACACTTCTTCATCATTTATTTGGATTTTATTTTTGTGACAAGGTCTCATGCAACCAGACCAGCCTTGGACTTGTGCTGTATCCAAGGATGACCTTGAACTCCTGATCCTCCTGCCTTCTCCAAGTGCTGGGATTACAGGCATGTGCCACCATGCCACCACTACTGTCTCTCCTGAATATTATTAAAAGGCATAGACCCTTAGGGGTGATATACATCTTCCTCCTACCCAAGGAAGGTTGTCTCAGGACAGCATCTTGGGCCAGTGTATCATTCATTTTAGCTTCACTCAGTCTTCACTGAAGCAAGAGATGAGCCACCCTATGTGTGAAACTGTGTTTCTTTTTAGTGGAGTTTCATAGTCTGTCAACCAAACCTTCTGTCTTACAAGCATCTTGCAGGTGTCCTGTGATCATTACTATTTTATGTAGTAATCATCCAGATTCAAGGAGACCATGGGGGTATGTGTGACTGAAATCCCAGGGTGCACAGACTCCTTAGCAAGTGTCTCTTGCCTATGTCTTTCCAAGCCTTCTTAAAAGTGCCCAAGCCATACTGTGTAGGCCCATATTATTTTCCCTCAGTCTTAGGAAACAAAATATTAAATAGCACTATAAGTATAAATGCATAAATGTACCTGATTAATTAAAAATGCCCATCAAGGCTGGAGAGATAAGCCACTTAGCGGTTAAGAGTTTGTATTATTGTGGAGGACTTTTAAGTGGCCTTGTTGGAGGAGGTGTGCCACTGGGCATAGGCTTTGAGGTTTCAAAAGCCCATGCCAGGTCCAGTTTCTTGTTCTGTGTGTCCAACTTATTGGTAAGACATAAGCTCTGAGCTGCTGCTCTGGGGCCATGCCTGCCTTCCTGCCTGCTGCCATGCTCCCCACTATGATGGTCATGGACTCACTTTTTGAAACTGTAAGCAAGCCCCCAGTGAAATGTTTTCATTTAAAAGTAGCTTTCATCATGGAGTCTCCTCACAGCAGCAGAACAGTGACTAAGACACTATCTACCTCCTCAACACTGGTACTGCTCTTTCTAGACAAGAAGGCATCAGCCAGAGTGAGCAAAGTAGAGGGAGACAGGAAAATTCTCACCTGCTAGGCTCTTATACCTCCCAGTTTACTGTGTGTGTGAGACCTTTAATGAAACTCCTAAACTAGCAGGCTTGAGTGATATCTAAGGTTTTGCAGTTCTAATGAGCTCCTCAGGAGGGCAGAAGGGGTTGGCCCATGGACCATGCTTGGAGTAACAAAGATGTAAGGACACATTTTGGAGTCCACTGGAAAGTCATGCCATATAAACAAGACCTCTCTTTCAGCAGATGATCTGTGACCTGAAGCTCCTGATACAACACACCCTTACCTCTGACTGCTGGGGATCCTTATGCTGGAAGGTCAGAATAACTTTCAGTGCAACCTCGGGCTCGGATTCCACAGCTAGCACATGTGAACTCTGGATGCTCACTATTTCAACCTTCACTTTGATATGAGTACTGTTACTTCCTTGATAGTCATTTCCTGGGCAGCTACAAAACCTGCCAATTTTCAAGGAGCCAACGTCCCAGTTCCATAGAGTCTGGATTCAAAGAATCCATATCACTCAAGTCCTTCACTTTCTCAAAGACCATGCACTGGGCACAGCATTTAGAATGAGTGGGTTAACATCAACATGCAACAGCCTCAGAACAGATTACCTTACAGTCCCTCCTCACCTATCCAACAGTCTAACTCATTTAAGTTCTCAGTTTAGATGATGGCTGATATATCCTGTAACCAGTTCTAGATATTTGTGTTTCAGAATCTATCTATTGGTGATTGTTCTCATGGGTAACTTCGGTGTTTCACAAATTACATGCATATTCTCTTTGATAACTATCAGTTTCTACTTAATATGGTTTCTGAATAGCACCACTGCCTAATGCCTTTCCTTTGCCAAAATAGGCCTTGATAGGAGGGTAGCTAGAATTTGGTGTAGAATGTCCCATGGAGACCGGCCAGCCCAGGGATCCTGAGGGAGACACGCTGCCTTCTGTGTGCTTAGTTTCCACTTATGCTGCTGGCACTTGAGTGTGTAAGGAAAGAGGAGAAGGGAAAGTTAGTGATAGGAGCCTTGAGCTTATTCCTTTGAAAAATGAGATAGCATTAATAGAAACCAAAGAAATGAAAGTATGAAAGCCATAGAGGTGGGGAAGAGGGACACTCCATCCACATTTGCTGGGTTTGAGGTGCCAGCAAGGATCCTGTATGGAAGTTTCCCAGAAATGAATGTAAGACAGAGATTGGGGCATATTGAGATTAAGAGCTAGGGAGAGATTCTGGCCTCCCCCTTGGAGACTTGACTAAAGAGAGATGTACAGAGGTAGAGCTGAGGGGGAGACAAAGCCAGGAAGTGTCTTCAGAGAGGGCAGCTTATGTTTCAGAACCAAAGTGTTACCTGTGACTCCAACTCTTCCTATCCCTGGCCTGCCATGCTGCGTGGCATTTTCATCAGCTTGGTGGAAGCCACCTAAGAAGGGTCACACACTGTTGAATGGATATTCCTGGTTAACAACCCATTGCCATCTATTGTTTTTTCAGGCCAGAATATTAGGAGGAAGGCACAGAGTCTGGTGCCAATAAGAGTTCAGATGTGACTTTTGGGTCCATTGGGAGAAAACAGGTTGGAAGAGGGGATTGAATGAGCTAGGATGGGAGGTGTTTGCAAAACCTGGCAGGAAGAGTCAAAAATGTATTGTTCCAGGGGATTCAAGGTAATTTTATTAATTTTTTAGGTGATCCTCATGTTAACAGTGATTCATGAAATCCATGTTCAGCTCCAAAACTAAGAAAGGGGAAAAATCAGGGGAGGATGAAGATAATTCAAAGAGATGTATACTAGCAGAGAAGATGTGCTCTATTTACTCTGGAGATCTTTTGACAACCAGGCACACATCATAGACATGGACTGTAAACGAGCAGACGTAGACACTGTAAATCAGCACACAGGCCACGTGCACAGAGAGGTCTGCACACAACATACAGGCAGACACTCATTCACAGGCAGGCTGGTGAAGGCCAAGGCAAAGGTGAAAGGTCAGGCCTCTAACCTCAAGGGACTATACAGAATCTCAAAGGTGGCAGTTTGCTGGAACAGTGGCACTATTTAAATGGTTAGGAGGTGTGGCCATGTTGGAGGGAGCATGTCACTGGAGGTGGGCTTTGAAGTTTCAAAATACCCGTTTTAAGCCCAGAGTTGGATGTAGATCATGGTCATGGTGTTTCCTCACAGCAACAGGACATTGATTAAGACAAATAATTACATAATGGATTGCATCATCTTACTTTTGGGTTCCCTGGACATCTGGTGTCAACCATTTTGTGCTGACTCATGGCCCTCCATATTCAACGTTAGCCAACCTGGCCCATGCTAGATATCTGTCAGCGCCATAGTGTTGAAGCATAAATGGGCCCTTAGGTCTCTGTTTCCTACAAACAGAACCAACATGGCTTATTCTTTTCTCCTTTAAAATTTGGATCATAGTCTTTGATGTGTTGTTTTCTTGACTACTTTTTGCCTGTAGTCAGTGGTGTGGAAATTGTCATTTCATAATAAAGAAGGAATTGTACAATGGAAACTGTTTTCCAGAACATCCACAAATTTTTGCCTTTCCTCTTTTCACAAAACTCTAAACTTCAAAATACCAGTGCTCAGTGTAAGTGTTCAGTGTTTTTCAAGTTGCATAACTAATAGGAGATAACCAGTTTTAACAGTTACAGAGCTGCAGAAGCCTCTGAATGAGCTCTCTGCCCCACCCCACCCCACTCCCCATTCTCACAGGCTCTCCCTCTCCTAACTTAGAAGCGGAGTAATGGTCTAGAACCATCTTTACATCAGACCTAGGAAATGGCTCTGGAAAATGCCTTGTTCAGACTTGTGTCTTTTGAAGAACATGTTCAGTAGCATAATTTCTGGATGATTTTTTTTGTGTGTTATATAATCTCCACACATTGAAATTATTTAAAAATGCAAAGATGGAAATCAGAATTCTGAAGCTTCTTTAGCAGGATGGTGAGATTGCTCAGTGGTCAGAGCACTTGACACTTTCCCAGGGGATCTGTGTTGAATTTCCAGGACCCACATCAGGCAGCTCAAAACCACCTGGAATCCAAAACCAGAAAATATGATGCCCTCTTCTGCCCTCTGTGGAAACCTGCACATATATACACAAACTCATATACATATATGTAAATACAAATAAAATACGTATGAAGAAACGATTTCTTAGGAGAAGGTGAAGATACACCAGAATGCATGATTAATAGCCAAGTTTCTAATTTCCCAGTTAGTTGCTCCCAAGTAGTCCGTCATGATTGTAAAAGTGCACTGTGATAAAGACCGGGCTATCCAGCAGGGCCAGCCAAATCTGCCATCAGCTTGAAAGACCACAGCATAATATAGCTAGTATTGATGATGATGATGACGACTGCCAGGGTGTCTTAGGTTCCATCTTTCACGTCTGTTGTATAGCAGAATAGTTTTAATAGAGTTTAAACATAGTTTCTAATGGAATATACTATCCCATTTAAATAGAAGAATGTTCTTATGAAATTTCCCCTTATCACAGATACAACAAATGATGCTCAGAGATGAAAAGTGATTCTCTGATTTCCACATGTTGAAAACTAGGTAGAGCTGTGTAATCCCAAGTGCCTTGAGTACTGAAAGACCCCAAATTTGTCATTTACTCATTTTTGAAAACCTGGTCATCCAGATTCAGTATAACTGTTCTTCATTTTCAACCATGTCAAATAAGAATATTTGTATTCACATATACACTAGTCTCTTCCACTCCAGTGTTGTGTTACCCATGTTCCACTGTAATCATGGAGCTGGGAAGAGTTTTCTGTTTTGTGTCTAGCTATATCCCCCATCGAGTCCACTGTGACTAATAGCGTTGTTGACTGAAGACCAGAGCTGACATTACAGATGGTGGCCACAGCACAATAGCATGGTTAATACCAGTATACACAGAGACACATAAATGGGAAGATTTAAAGTGTATATGTCATATAGATTTGGATATGTTTAGAAACCAAAATTACCAGAATTCAACATTTGTTTCTGGTGATTCCATTTCCTAAATATGCCTTTTTTTATTTTTTTATTTTTATTTTTTGGTTTTTCGAGACAGGGTTTCTCTGTGTGGCTTTGGAGCCTGTCCTGGAACTCACTTGGTAGTCCAGGCTGGCCTCAAACTCCCAGAAGTCTGCCTGGCTCTGCCTCCCGAGTGCTGGGATTAAAGGCGTGCACCACCACCGTCCGGCTCCTAAATATGTCTTATGCCCTTCTATATCTCTGTGTCTGCAGCTCCCAGTGCCCCAGTACCACCCCCCTCCTGGAAGATAGCTCTCTCTACTCTCTTCTCCCTGGTCCTGTCCCCCTTTCTCTGATCTGTCCTCCAGTACAACTAGATTATTCTTCCCAGGCAGGCCTGATGTTTGATTCTCTGAAGGAAGGGCTTTCCTGGCTGCCTGCTCTGGTCTTCCCAGGTTTGACTCAATCCCCATCTCATGTTTGCCTGGGAATGGGACACCACCATCTTTGGAAAGCCTCTCTGCTCTGTCTTCCTGGAATGGCCTTGGATCCCCTAGTGTTCATTAGAGCATTTTGTATAGTTCTCAGAGCAGGCCACAACCCAGTTAAGCACCCTTTAGCATCCTGTCTCATTCATAGTGTTCCTCACAATGCAGAATGACATAGCAATTTATTATCTATTACTCCATGTCTCCTACACTCAGTTTTTAGGCTTTTGGGGAAGACTGCCAGCATCCTGCTTTCTATTGTTTCCCTACTCCCTCACATGGTACCTGAGCTTTATAAGCTCAAAATGATAATTCAAAAACATTTTGCAGGGTTTTAAAATATTGAACTTTTCACCCTTTAGCTACAGAAGATAATAATAGAGCTAAGAGGATTTAGGAATGGAAGATATTAAATAAAAATTTGGAAAATAGCAGCTGAAGGCATCAGTATAAGATAGAAATAGCATAAAACACTGAGATGTGGCATCAGGCACAGCTAAAGAGTAGTGAGATACATGCAAAAAGACGTAAGGGAAAGAATGGCTTATGTCTTTGTTGATTTAGTGGGGTTGGGAATAAAACTCAGGTCTCACAAATGCTAGGCAAGTGAGCCACATGCCTAGGCTCCAAAAGATGTCTTCTGAAAAGACTCCATTAAATAAACCAAAAAGTTAGGGACAAGTCACCAGATTTAATCTGGAAGAAGTTACTGAGAAATTCCCCTCCTTCCCTCCCTCCCTCTCGCCCTCCCTCTCTCCCTTCCTTCTTTCTTTCCTTCCTTCCCTCCTCGCCTCCCTGTCTTCCTTTCTTCACTCCTCTGTTCTTCCCTTTTTCCATAATTAAAATATAACTCATGAGTGAAGAGCCATTTAATAGTCCCTGGGGCAAAGGCTGGGCAATATTTATAGAGAAGCAAGGGTTCAATTGGATAATTTTCTATAATGGGTGTAGTGAGTGAACATGAGGGTAATACAGAGAGTGCATCCCGACAGAGTTTTTAGTTAAGTCCACTACTGAGAAAGCTATAAAACATTTTGCCAAGTGCTTTAACAGACCACAAAGTGACATTGTTACCATAGCATCTGAAATTGAAACATAATTTTGGGGCGATTCAAATACTGGAATTTACTTCTCCGGAGTAGTGAGGGCAGATGGGATCATGACGTTTGGTGATTCCTCACTCATGTTAAATGATTCTGCCGTACTTAGCTGATTAACTGTTAGGAGGGTTAGACATTACTGCCAGTAGTTTCGTTTTTAGTTTACATCTTGTGTAAAATTCTTAGATGTAAAAGTGAGCGATTTGTGAATCACATCTCTTGTGCAAGCCTTAAGTAAACGTCTGTGCAGAAACTCCACATTTTGAAAGAAGACAGTGATGGTGCCTCACCAAAGGATGATAAGAGAAAGAACTGTTGTATTGATCTGAGAGACAGGGCTATAGAGCAGAGGCAGAAACAAAGCCTCACAGCTGGGTACTGTGTGCACTGTGACTGTATGACTACAGATGAGCAGAAATCTCAAACAGGCTGCATTCAGGTCTGACTTCCTTCACTTATTACAGGAAGAACCACTTTAGCCAGACTCACAGCCCATTGCCCTTTTAGTATATCTATTTGCTAGAACTACATTAGGACACTGGGACAGGGCTGCTCGAGAAAGCTTACCCCCAGACTGGTGTACTGACTACAAGTCACTATACCCAAAGTCCAAGTACACCATTGCAGTCCATGATCATCTACATGCAGGTTCAGAATATGCCACACAAGAAACAGAGAGACAGCAGCAGACTCATCTGATGCCTAATGTGGGAGCTCCAACTATTTTGAGCAGTGTCCACAGACTCTGAAGTCCACCTACACACAAGCTGTGTGAGATTTTAAAATTGACCATCTTGGCATGTGAAGAGAATTTTACATTAGCACTGGAAGATGCTTGGGATCTCAATGGGAAAGGAGTATCCTCAGAGGTCCCAAACCAGCTCATGTCTTTTGATCAGGAATAAGTCACAATGTTCCAGTTTCCTGGCATGATTTTAGGAGAATGAAGCTAGAATAAGTCAAAATTACATTACTGATTACCACCAATGTCAATCAAAATTGCTACATGATACAATCCTGCAGAAAGTTGTGTGGGAAGGATTAGCTGCTCAGACTTCATTGTTTTCTGGGACCTTGTAGGTTACAGGTTAGCAACTAGGTAGCACCTAATATATACATATTTTTCTGCCTAAAAACATCTCAAGGTAGCTGTAGTTTTAAGGCCTTTAAGCTTAAGATTTGCTTTTGTTCTCTGCTGTGAGCTTGGGGGTTCTAAAACCTGAAACATTACCATGCTTACAGGGAATTGTAATGAGAGTTCCTGGTTGAGACTCACAGAAATGCAAGGTTTCATTCTGTTCTCTTGAGCAGAGTGAGACTGGCTGGAACACTGTCATCTTCCTCCAGAAACGGACAACCTCAGGCTGAGAGTCAAACCTGTATCTTCAGATTATTTTTAAGCCTGTTTCCTCACAAATTCATTTTTCTTAAGAATTCTAGTGAGACTGGGAAATTTCCATGAAAAGAGGCATGTAACTATCGAGAAAGAAAAGGAAAGCTCAACTAAAATGGTTAGGTTAAAAATAGAAGATTTATTGTGGGGAACACGGGTGGGTAAGTAAGCAAGCAAGCAAAAATTAACTGAAATTCTCCAGATTTACTATGACAAAGAGCTTAATGAACCTTATGAGGTAATTTGATGTCTGTGTGAACAGGTTGAAACTAAAATGCCAAAGTCTCACCTTGCCCAAGTAACTTTGAACACAAGGCACAGAAGTCGACATTTCAGAGTTTTTCCCATGTGCATTTTAATGTTACTGTAGGAGTGAAGGAAGCCATGAGTGAGTGAAGTCCTGACTGAATGTGTATTGTTGACATAGGAACTGCCATGTGGAGGACTCCAGGGCCTTGGACCCGTGGAAAATCGGCAAAGCCATTATTCATATGGCCCAGGTTCAAGAGGAATGGCAAAGCTTTCTTTACCAATCCTGGCCTGAGTGTCAGTGTTGAGGGCAATTGACCAGAGTGTATGTAGCAACTGCAGCTTCCTCCTCCCAGATGTTTATAGTCTGAGGCTGCTCACCTCCAGAGACCTCTTACTAAGCCTACCCCTCCCCCTGTGCTGTACCTAATGAACTCCCTGAGGATCCTAGGTGCAGAGGTAGTGATCTCCCGATTCCAGCTTTACTGTGTGCATGTCCGTGTGTCTGTCCTTTCTTCATTCCTTCACCGCTCCTAGTCAGGGTTCCAGGACCTAAGCCCTGGTTGAGGCGTGTTACAGCAGAGAAATGAACATGAGCAACCGTTCCATTTCTACCGTTTGCATCACTCTCAGTATTTCCTTTGCATCTCTGGGTTGCTCATTTGTGTACTGGGGATGAGAGAAGGATGTTGAACGGGATGATGTTATCATGGGCATCTCATTCCTACTACATCCTCAAACTCTGAGTCTGAGTCTCAGATAGCCTGAGGTAGTCACCAGCATCTAAGACCAAGAACTCTCCTCCTCACCCCCCTGCCCCCTCCTGTGCTGTCTGGCAGAGTCTGTGGTAGCAGATGTGGTGAGAATGTGTAGGGCTGCCAAGACGCTTAATCTAGCCTTTGAGACTGTTGTGTCTGTCACCTCAGATTCCAGATTCAGGAAGATATTAACTCATCCACAAAGGATCGTGTTCTCAAGGAGGAGGAGGAATAATTTGTATTGGCCAGACCTAGAAGCAGGCAATGCATAAATCAGAGCACCAATTGTGAAGTCATGTTGGAAAAGACTTGCTCCAGAACATTTCCACTGTGCTTTATTCTTATAATGCCAAGTTATTGAATGCCCGCTTCTTGTCAAGTATGTTTCACACTGGGTTGGTGACTGGTAACTGAAAACTAGAAAGGTTTTTCATTGACAACTAGCTGCCAATAACAGGAATTTGTTCAGGCTTGCTCAGGCTAGAGGGTTAATATCACTGTGAATAAGTATCTGATAAAAAAAATCAACTTAGGGGATGAAGGGCTTATTTTGGTTTCTAGTCCATCATAGTGGGGATGTCATAGAGACAGAATGTGGAATAGCCATTCACATTGTTTCTGAAGTCAAGAAATAGAAAGAAACAGAGCTAGGCTATGAACTCTCAAGGTTCTCCACCAGTGATGGACTTCCCTCAGCAAGATGCCACTTCCCCAAAGGTCTATAACCTTCTAACACAGTTCAACCAGCCCAGGACCAAGTCTGCAAACGCATGAGGCTCTGGGGGCCATTTCACATTCAAATACAAGGGAAGCTGGAGAAAAAGAATGGACGTATTCAAAAAGAGTATGTGGGATAACCACCCAGGCCTAGGGGACATGGATGCTCTGAAGCACCCCTCCTTCTTCTCTTTCCCTCCTTTATGCTCTTCAGACCAAATGGTCTATCATCTCTGTAGACCTGCTCCACTGCAGTCAAGCTTCTTCTGCTCACCCACAGGCTCACAGGCCCACAGACCCACAGACCCACAGGCCCACAGGCCCACAGACCCACAGGCCCACAGGCCCACAGGCCCACAGGCCCACAGGCTCACAGGCCCACAGGCTCACAGGCCCACAGGCCCACAGGTCCACAGGCTCACAGGCTCACAGGCTCACAGGCCTGCTAGCTCACCATGACTATGGACTCAAGTACTCACAGTGCCTATCTCCACTCATTATCCTAAGTCTCTAGGCTCCTTAATTCATGTCCTCTTAAAAGGGGTCTAGTCTATTTACCCTAGACTGCAGATCTTATATCTTATATCTTTAGTGGGATATCTCAACTTAAAAGGATATATTGCTTCTCCACTCGAGCTTCTTGGAATAGAACTTCTTAGACCAGATCTTCCCTATGTCAACTGGGAAGATTTGTCCTTTGAATTTCTACTTATGAAAGTCTCTTGGGCACACCTTTATCACTCTACTCATGGAACTTCTATGGACCTTCTTGCAGGTCCCATAAGATAATCTCTTTAGGTCCCAGGCAATGTTTGACGGTGACTTTGGAGTCTTATTTAAGTCAATTATTTGTGTCCTACCGAGGACCCTTTCTTTCCTAAGGGCATCATCCAGATCTTCAGTCTTCAGTATGGTAGCTATCAGCTATTTAAGCTAAAATTAATTTAAATTAAATTTAAAAGTAATTCAGTTCTCAGTTTCACTATTTACTAATCATAGGACAAGTAGTCACACATGGACAATGGCTACCATATTAGACTCATCAAGCAGGGAGTCTTTTCATCATAATAGAAGTTCTGTGGGACGGTGCTGTGGTGAGCATTCCTGTCTGAACCAAACATCTGACAGAAGCAACTTAAGGCTGAAAGGAAAAGTTCATCCATTACAGCTGGGAAGGCCTGGCCACGGGAACTTGTGGAATGTCTTGACATACTGGTACAAGGCAGGGCACACAGAACAGTTGGCTGAGAAGACCTATGGCCAAAACCCTCAAGTACTACCCCTCCACCCACAGCAACACGTTTCTTCCAACTAGGGCCTGCTGTGTAGCAATTTACTCTGAGTTGAAACATTTCATCCTAAATGGAGGCACATTACTCCAGAAGTAACCAACTCACAAGTCTCAGGAAGTCTATGAAATTTATCAGCTTCACAGGGTTCCTTTCCCTCTGAGTTTCTATAAGCACTGCTGGAGTTCTATAAGGACTGCTGAAATGAGACATTTTACTGTCCATTTGCCAACAAGTTATGTTTCAGGAATGCAGGGTGCGTGAGTTGCCACTCGGGCTGAGGTAGGCTTTTATGATAATTGAGCTGCTTTTGAGTCATTCCTCTTACAATAAGTAACCCCTCCCCCATATTCCTATAAGTAAGCCCAGTAAACCCATTGGTTGGCCAAAGTATACTTTGGTAACATTGTTTCTCTGCTTTGTCATTGGTTCCAGTCCTGGAGTGAGTAGATGATTGCCATGTTTACCCAGAAGTTATACAACAGACCCACCTCCAAAAAGCTCCATCCCCCTCCCTCAAAATCAGTGTTACCAGTTGCAGGGCCAAGTGTTCAAACACATAAACCAGTAAGAGACTTTTCACATTCAAACTGTAACTCTAGGTGTTTTATTAAAAGGCAGATTCTGAAGGGACTCTAGCCATCCCCAGCCTGGCAAACATGGCTCTGGCAGGCCTTGCCCTTCTCCTCCATTCCCTCTGCCTTGCTAAAACCCATTAGATTACATTCCTAAAGCTAGCCACCAAGGTCTATTCCCTTATTTGACCATTTCCTCCTCCTGAGGCTGACTACCAAGGTCCAGCTATTGAAGTATTGAAGTATTGAAGTCCAGCAATTAAAAGCCCCATTTGACTCACCTAATTAATATGCCCAATTAAAATTAAACACCTCATCCTAACACAGGGTTCCCTTGTACCTTTATAAACTGCCATTTGCCCATGCACCATGTCTGTCTCCTCTCTATCCAAGCCCCCCTCCCTTGTTCCCTTCCCCTTCTCCCTGGTCCTCTGTTTCCTGTGTTTGTCTCTTATCCCTGCCCTCTGTCCCTCTGGGGCAAATAAATCTCCTTTGTGCTGACAACTTGGCCTTGGAGGTCCTTAGC
>CABHPR010127164.1:24164-43526 GCA_902168415.1 Peromyscus melanophrys | reverse complement strand
CCCATTTTCCTATCAGATCATGTATACCCTGCTACTGTCCTCTTTATTGCTCCTCACCCCCTACCCAGACAATGGTCCCATTTTCCTTTCCTGGTTTCTGTGGGCACTCCACGATATGTACTTACACCTGAAGATTTGAAACTAGGAGCCTCTGATGAGAGTTCATGTGACATTTGTCTTACTGGGTCTGGGATCATCTCACTCAATATGGTCTTTTCTAGTTCCATCCATTTACCAACAAAGTTCATGATTTAATTCTTTCTTAGAGCTGAATAGTGTTCCACAGTGTATATTTACCCAGCCAATCAGTTGAAGGACATTTAGGTTGTTTGTGTTTCCTAGCTGTTGTGAGTAGAGCAGAAATGAATGTGTCAAATATCTGTGGAGTAGGATGTCAAGTCTTTGGGGCATATGCCAATGAGTGGTATACCTGGGTCATATGGTTTATTTGTAGTCTTTTGAATATTCTCTACACTTATTTCCATAATGGCTGCACCAGTTTGACATCCCAACAAAAGTGAATGAGGTTTCTCTTTTCCTTCACATCATTGCCAGCATTTGTTGGTGGTTGTTTTGTTAATTTTTGCCATTCTGACTGGGGTAAGATCAAATCTCAAAGTTGTTTCAATTTGCATTTCCCTAAATGCAATGATGAACATTTTTTTTTTAGTTATTGCTTAGCCATTTCTCTTCTTCATTTGAGGACTCTGTGTTCATGTTCCAGGCCCATTTTTTGAATAGGTTATCTGATTTATTGATTCTTTGTCTTTTGGAGCTCTTCATATATTCTTGATACAATTCTCTGTCAGATGTACAGTTGGCATAGATTTTAACACATTCTGTGATCTTCCTCTTCACCCTGTTGGTTGTTTCTTGAGCTGTGCAGAGGCTTTTTAGTTTTATCAAGTACCACTTGTCAATTGTTAGCCTTAATTCTTGGGCAAATGGAGTCCTATTCAGAAAGTCCTTTCCCACAACTACATCACATTGGATACTGCTTGTATTTCTTCTAGCAATTTCATTGTTTCAAGTTCCAGGTTTAAGCATTAGGTCAATTGGAGTTAGTTTTGTGCAAGGTGATAAATACAGGTCTAATTTCACTCTTCTGCATGTAGATGGACACCCAGTTTTCCCATACCACTTGTTGATGAAGCTTTCTTTTTTCCTGCATATGTTTTTGGCATCTTTTTCAAATGTTAAATGGCTGAAGTTATGTGTACTCATATTTGGGTCTTCAGGTTTGTTCTATTGGTCTACTTACTGTCTCTTTGTGCTAGTACCATATTGTTTTTATTACTATGACTAAACACACTGTCTTAATTGTGATTTCTATTGCTGTAGTAAACACCATAACCAAAGAACAACAACAAAAACCCCAACAACTTGGGGAGAGAATGGTTTATTTGGTTTCTACTTCCCTATCACAGTCTCTTATCAAAGGGAGTTAGGTTAGGAACCTGGAGGCAGGAATTGAAGTAGAGGCCATGTAGGAATGCTGCTTACTGGCTTGCTTCCATGCCTTGCTCAACCTGCTTTCTTGTACCATCCAGGACCACTTGGACAGGGGTGATACCACCCAAAGTGAGTTGGGCCCATTCTTATCAATCCTGTGTCCTGTCTGGCCTGCGGTCAGGACAAATCTCTCTCATCCACCAGTCCCGCAGTTGCTCATACCCAAGTAAACATACAGAGGCTTATATTAATTATGAACTGTATGGCCTAATGGCTTAGGCTTCTTGCTAGTTAGATCTTACATCTTAAATTAACCCATTTCTATAAATCTATACCTTGCCACGTGGCTTGTGGCTTACTGGTATCTTTACATCTTGCTTCTCATGGCAGCAGCTGGCAGTGTCTCCTGACTCAGCCTTCCTGTTCCCAGAATTCTCCTCTCTGCTTGTCCCACCTATACTTTCTGTCTGGCTACTGGCCAATGGCATTTTATTTATTAACCAATCAGAGCAACACATTCACATCATACAGAGTGATATCCACAGCACAGTCCAGTTCAATTCTTCATACTCATGACTTAGTTTTATGGTCTTTTAGTGCTTTGTGGTTCTGAGAATTTCAGATAAAGGGCTGAAGGGAAGTATAATTTTTTAATGTGTGTGTTGTGGTGTGTGTGTGTGTGTGTGTGTGTGTGTGTGTGTGTGTGTGTGTGTTTGACAGTGTCTTTCCATGTAGCTCCAACTGGCCTTAATGTGGCTATGTAGAGCAGACTAGCTGGCCTTGAACTCACCAAGATCTGCCCACTGAGGTTGGGATTAAAGATGTGTCAGTACAGCCAGCCAAAACTGAATATTTGTGATGTTTTAATCTGGACACATTTCTTAGAGTTAGCTGAAAATTATTATTTAAAAACCACGTTTATAGAAAAGCCTCCAACATGTCATCCTAATTTTTCTCATTCTCACCTTACAACATTGGCTCTCAAAGTATATTGTACAGTTTGAATGAAGCTACCTAGAAGAAAACAGTGAAACTGCATGGAAAACGCTGCTGTGCACACACACCTGCAGGAGCAGAAGTCATGAAACAGTACAGCGGTCCCAGGGAACTACTGGGGAAGGACTCACAACTATGTTTCTCCTACACATCAGAATCCCAAGAACACTGAGGCTGCAGAGACCAAGGGCTTCTCACCCAGCACCATGTGGAACCCACTGAAGCTAGAGGAATCTGAGCGCCTCACTTTTCCACTAAGTTCAGCTGTGCTAGCAACTCACTCCATCAGTCTCCTCTCCCCTTCTTAGCTTGTATTATTTAATTTCCACCCCTGCATATGTGTCTTATGACGATTTTGCTTTTGTTTATATATTGCTCAGCTGTACTTTAGGTTTTTTTTTTAAGTATACTCTTCAGCCATATCTCTTTTAACCCCTTCTTGTCCATACATCTTCTGTCTCTTATCCTTATCTCTGCCTCTTTTTACTGTGTAATTAAAACCTCCACAACTTTAGCAATCTCTAAAGTTTGTGGACCTTTACAGTTTCCTGTCATCCTCTTCCTAGCTACTTTGAACCCCTGACATTAGAATCCTGTTAATGTTCCTGGTGCTTTTCAGAAGTGAAGTCATTGAGGAATTACAGTAGCAGCCCCCATGATGCCCACCCTTCTTCCCCGAGGAAGTCTTTCCCTACAGGGCAGTGGATACGTGTTTCCTGATTCTGCATCCTGCTCTGTTGTCCCTTCCTCCTAAATTCAAACACTGGGATTTGATTTAATCGTACTCCTGAGTCCATTTACGCTACTAGTTTTGATCACTCTTATGTTTCATTATAAACAGTTAATTAATAATGTTTCTACCTTTTCTCCCAATCCCACTCATTTCCCCCCTTTAACATCACGCACTGTCATGGTTGTGTTGTATGTCACTGAGTCCATATCTATCCTTATGAACTCTGCTATCTGCAAAATGTATTGTATAAAACCATAAACAAATTATTCAGTCACTTTAGAAACACCGCTATTGAAGATTATTTGGTTGGTTGTTATTTCAAAAATAATGTCCTGGAAAATTTACCTTTTATTACCATTGAGGAGAGAGGTTTTAATTAATTTATAAGAATATGAGATTTAGCAATGGTCTTGAAAAATCTCCAGATGTGGCTTCTATTTGGAATTAGGAGGTAAGGACGCACTAGCCTCTTTTACACAGTGAGAAACCATGGCTTTGTCTTAACCTGTACTGACCACATGGGGGTGCTCTAAGCCTTTTCTGTGTAGAGTAGTCATCTCTCCTAACACACATTCATAGCATCTATGCCAGTCATTGCCTCGTATTTTTGACCAATGGTCCTGTTCTGACAGCATCCCCAAACCTGGTTGTCTGAGGTAGACCTTCTCACTAAAATCTCTGTCAGTTTAGAGTAGGGCAACATTACAAAGTTACCTTATTAAAACTATTTGTAACTGGTTATCTTTGGAGCTAAAGAAAGGAATGAATTTGTAGAAATAAAACAAGCCGTACATGTCATTTGTTCTACTTTGCAACATCAGTTAATGTTAATATAATTTCTTTATTAGGGCAATCTGTTGTTGCAGCTCCTCCTCTTGCCCAGGGTCTAAGGTGCTGTTGTGTAGTTTGCTTTTCTTTTCAACCTTCATTTCTTTGTACTTAATGTGTACGGGTGTTTTGTCTGCCTGCATGTTTGTGTACCACATTGGTGCCTGATGCCCAGGGGAGGGGGACTAGAAAAGGATATCAGATCCCCGGTAACTGGAGTTACAGATGGCTCTGAACTACCATGTGAGTTCTGGGAATGGAACCTGGGTCCTCTGAAAGAACAGCCTGTGCTCTTAACCACAGAGTCATCTCTTCAGCTTGAGTTTTTAGGGGGCTTTGAGCACTTGGATTTTTTAATTGATGAGGATGTCAAATGCATACAGAGAAAATACTACAGTGAATCTGCTTATTCATGTACACCATCAACAATATGACTTGAGTACATGGTATCTTCAATAATATGTCTTATTGTCAAGTTCTAGAGGGTAACTAACTGTAATGTCAATATCCTGTAATATTTGGGGTAGGGTTCTATGGGACCCCATCGACCAACAACTCAGAGATAGTTAACCCATTCCTAGTACTGGGCTTTTTATTTGGTAGTGTGAGGCCTAGTTGGTGTATTGTTATCTCATTATAGGCTAACTTCATTTAAACTTTAATATATATATAATATATGTATAATATACATATACAAACACACATATATATTTCCATATATATGGAAATTTATACAGTATAGGTCTACATAAGGATTTTTCAAAAGGCCTTTATTGTTAGTTATCTGTCTCCACCCCCCTCCTCTACAGTACCTTCTCCTTCCCCATACCATTTAATCCTTCCTAATCATTTCTCCCTACATAACACTATTCTATTTCCCTTTACATGAAAGGCCATCTCCTCCAACTGTGATCCCTTATTATGCACCTAACCTCTGAGTATTCCAAATACCCAGAAAACATTATGAAAACTTAAAAGCTAACATCCACAAATGAGAGAAAAATCTATTGTTTCTGGGTTCCAGTTACCTCAATTAGGGTGATTGTTTTTAATTCTGTCCTTTTACCTGCAAGTTTCATCCTTTAATTATCTTAACAGCTGAATAATATTGCATTACTTCAGTGTTCCACATTTTCATTATTAATTCATCAGTTGACCAAAATTTAGGTTGCTTTTATTTCCTGGCTATTGTGACTAGCACAGCAATGACTTTGAAAGAGCAAGTCTAGCTAGGTGTTGTGGTAGATCTGTTTTCAGCTTTTTGAGGAACTTCCACACTGATTTTGATAGTGCCCATCCCAGTTTGTACTTTGTATTAGTGACTTTTCCATTGCTGTAGCAAAACACCATGACCAAGGATACCTATTAAAGAAATCATTTAATTGGGCTTATGGTTTCAGAGGGTGAGAGTCCATGATGGGAGAGCAAAGGCATGGTGGCAGGAACAGATGACATTTGGATTTTAGGAGGCGGGGAATAGCACTGGGAATGATAGTAGTCTTTTGAAATCTCAAAACCCTTGTCCAGTGATTCACTTCCTCTAATGAGGCCACACCATCCCAAGGTGTGGCACTACCTGGGGACCCAGTATTCAAACATGAGCACATGGGGGCCATTCTCACTTAAACCAGGGCACACCACTTTACTCCATTCTAACCAGTGATGCTGTCATTTGGATTTTTTATTTTTGGCCATTTTGATGGAGATGAGATGAAATCTAAAAGTAGTTTTAATTTGTATTTCCCTGGTTGCAAAGGGTCTTGAACATTTAAAAATTATTTCTTAGCCATTGTGTTTCATTCCTTGAGAACTCTCAATTTAACACCATATCTCATTTTTCAATTTGTATATTTGGTTTTTTCTTGATGTTTAGTTTTTTTTTTTAGTTCTTTGTATATTCTATATACCAGCCCTTGGTCAGATATGTAGCTGGTAAATATTCTTTCCATTGTGGAGGCTGCCTGTTCACTCAAAAGGTATATTGTTTACTTTTTAATTTTACATGGTTTGTGCTATTTCTTGTTGAGAAAGCCCTTTCCTTGCATATACTTATAAATTCAAGTGTATTCCATACTCTATCCTTGATCAGATTCAGCAGGTATTATGTCTTATGTTGAGGTTTTTGATCCATTTAGAATTGTTTCTTCCAGGATGATGGATATGGATCCAGTTTCATTCTTTCACATGTACATATCTAGTTGGACCAGCACCATTTGGTAAAAAGTCTGTATTTTCTCAAATGTGTATTGTTGACCTCTTTGTAAAAGTCATGAGTGAGTGATGCTTGGACTTGTGTCTGAATCTTCAATTCTATTTTTTTCTTCGATGAATCTGTTTTGTGGTGCTTTTATTACTTTAGCTCTGGGTTATAATTTAAAACCAGGAATGAAGATATCTCCTATGGTGATTTTATTGCTCATGATTGTTTTAACCGTTTTGTTGATTTTGTGTTTCCATATGAATTTAGGATTTTTTTTCAGTTCCTGTGAAGAATTATTTTGGAATTTGATGGAGATTTCATTGAATGTTTAGATGACTTTTGATTGGATGGACATTTTCACAATATGATTCATGTTCAGGAACTGATGTATATGTATCCCCTGGGGCTAGACTCTGCATGATTTATTGATCTTTGCATTGTGCTCAGTTGTGGTTTTCTTTGATGGTCTCCATTTGCTGTAAAGAGAGGCTTCCTTGATGAGGGGTTGTAGCTTCCACTATCTGTGGGTATAAGGATAATATAAATTTAGAATGTAGTAAGCAATTGTGCTAGTCTAGCAAAGTAGCAGCAGTAAATTCTTTTCTAAGGATCATGATCAAACTATGTGATAGATTGTGTACCCTAATAAAATTCTCCTGAAGAACAGAGAACAGATCAAGCCACTAGATTAAACATAGATGCCAGGCAGTGGTGGCACACACCTTTAATTCTAGCACTCAGGAGGCAGAGATCCACCTGGATCTCTGTGAGTTCAAAGCCACCCTGGACTTCATGAAATTGATTCAGTCTAGGATAGAAACAGATCCAGGCACTGGTGGCACACACCTTTAATTCTAGCACTTGAGAGGCAGAGATCCATCTGGATCTCTATGTGTTCAAAGCCACCCTGGATTAAGTGAGATTGATTCAGTCTAGGATAGAAACAGAGCCAGGCAGTGGTGGTACACACCTTTCATTCCAGTACTTGAGATCTCATGCTTTTGCTTGGAAAGCACACATGCCTTTAATCCCAGCACTAAGAAGGAAGTGATATGGTGGGCAGAGAAAAGTATATAAGGCATGAGGAGACAGGAACTAAAATCTTTTGGCTAGAGGCTTTTCAGGCTAAGTAGTCCTAGAGGTAAGATGTGGCTTGTTCTTTTGTCTCTCTGATCTTTCAGCATTTACCCCTATATCTGGCTCTGTGTTTTTTATTAAAAGAGCATTTTGCAATTCGTGTTACACCAAACTAGTTCCAGGAAGCTGGTTAGGTTTCTAGTACCAGGAATAACTTCCTTCCTGTTGAGTGGGCCTTTCGTCTAGTTAGACACCTGTTGATTGCCACCGACACGTGAGCGCCACTTATTGCAGCTTTATGCATACTTTGCCATGCTGGTGATTGTTGTGGTTTGTGGGTGTTGCAGGAGGGTGGGATTGTTGAATTATTTCCCTCCCTTGGCAGCTTGCATAGTAATTTTTGGAACAGTGGAAGCTAGAGCACAGGAAAAAGGCTTTCATATCAGATCCAGCTCAAATCATCTGAGTCCTGTGTCCTAAGTGTATAAAGTGTCTTCAACAAAAAGCGGCCCATGCTCAGCCCCTGAGAGGCAACCATGGGCTACATCAATAATCTGTATTGTTTTTGCAGTCACTTGAACTATCCTAACAAACCATTCAAAAGAAAGTTCTTTGTACCTAGCTCTGGGGTTTTTGAAAATCAATGGTTCTTACTGGGAGCACTTTCAGCTCCAACAGTGTCTATTTTGTGTGTGTGCATGAGTGTGTGCATGTGTGTGTGTGTGTGTGTGTGTGTGTGTGTATGCATGCATGTGTGTGTGTACATGTGTGTACGTGTGTGTGTATGTTATGTGTATAATTTTCAGAAAAGATAAAATATGTTTGTGATAATTTTAGGTAAAGATAAAATACATTGAGGCTTTATCAAATAACCTTGGCGATATTTATCCCTTGTCCCTCATCCCTTCTGTATTGATCAGCCTCCCTCCTTCCCAGTTGGAGCATCTTCTGAATTGCTGCATTTCCCACTTCATATCATCTGTATCCTGTTATCTTCCCCCACAACCTCCTACTCTGGTTCCTTTATATTTTTCTGGTTTCTGTAGTTGCTCCATGTTCTATACTCACATCTAGGGTTTAGAACTGGGAACTGAAGATGAGTTCATGCAGTGTTTATATTTCTGGGTACAGGTTACCTCATTCAATAGAATTGTTTCTAGGTCAATCCATTAACCTGAAAATTTAATGATTTCCCTTTTTTTTAATACCTGAATAGTATTCCATGTGTATACATACCACATTTTAATTATTCATTTGTCTGTTGAAGGACATTTAGATTGCTTCCATGCCCTAGCTATTGTGAATACAATGGCAGTCAACATTGCTGAGCAAGTATCTGAGTCCTTTGGGTATATGCCAAGAAGTGATATAGCTGGGTCACATGGTAGATTCATTGTTAGCTTTTTGAAGATTCTCCATACTGACTTTCAGAGTTGCTATACCAATTTGCAATCCCACCAACATTGGGAACCTTGCCAGCATTTTCTTTTTCAGTTGTTTTGTTGATCTTAGCCATTCTGAATGGGGTGAGATGAAAAAAAAGTCCCAAAATTGTTTAAATTTGCATTCCTCTGATTGCTAAGGGCGATGAACACTTTCTGAGCTAGATATTTTGTAGCCATCTTTATTTCTTCTTTTGAGAACTTTGTTTGGACCTCTAGCCCATTTAAAAAAAATCATGTCATTTATTTCCTTGACTCTGTTTTTTTTTTTTCCCAATTTTTTTTGGTTTTTTGAGACAGGGTTTCTCTGTGTAGCTTTGCGCCTTTTCTGGAACTCACTTGGTAGCCCAGGCTGGCCTCGAACTCACAGAGATCCGCCTGGCTCTGCCTCCCGAGTGCTGGGATTAAAGGCGTGCGCCACCACTGCCCGGCGACTCTGTTTTTTGAGTCCTTTGTATATTATGGATATTAGTCCTTTCTTAGATGCAGAGCTGGTAAAGACTCTCTCCCATTCTGCAGGCTTCTTCGTCACCTGTCTGTTTCCTTAGCTGTGCAGAAGCTTTTCAGTTTTATGAGGTTCCAGTTGTCAGGTTTTGGTCTTAATTCCTTGGCTATTGGAGTCCTGTTCAGAAAGTCCTTTCCTACACCTATACTTTGTAGAGTGCTGCCTATGTTTCCTTGTAACAATTTGCATTCTTCTTTAGATGGATGTCCATTCTCCCAGTCCAGTTCTTGAAGATGTCTTTTTCCAGTATGTGTTTTGTGCATCCTTGTCAATTAAAAGATGGCTGTGGTTATGAGTACTAATGTTTGGGTCTTCCATTTTATTATTGGTTTATATGTCTGTTTCTGTGCTACTATCTTTTTTTTTAAATTATAGCTTTATAATCTATCTTAAAATCAAGTCTGGAATATCAATCTCTCCAGCATTCTTCTTTTGCTCAGAATTGCTCTGGCTACCTGAGGTCTCTTCTGGTTCCATATAAATTTTAGAATTTTTTTCATTTATGTGAAGAATATTGTGGATATTTTGATTGGAATTAAATTGGATCTGTAAATTGTTTTTGATATGATGGTCTTTGTCACAATATTAATTCTACCAATCCATGAACACAGGGTATTTGTCCATTTTCCAGTGTCTTTATCAGCCTCTTTCTTCAGAGATTTGCAGTGTTTGTTGTAGAGGTCTTTTACCTCCTTGATTAGGCTTATTCCAAGGTATTTTATTGTCTTTGATGCTGTTATAAATGGAAGTGCTCACATAATCTCTTTCTAAGTGTGTTGTTGATGGATAGAATAGCTTCAGGTTTTTGTGAATTGATTTGTACCTTGCCAATTTGCTACAATTGTTAATTATTTCTATAAGTTTTCTGGTGAGATTTTTTTAGTTTCTTATGGATGATATCATATCATCTGCAATTAGGGACAATTTGGCTTTTTTTTCTTATTTGTATATCTTTAATTGCCTTCTCTTACCTTATTGCTCCACCAAGTGCTTCTAGACTATATTGAAAATGAATGGGGACAATGGACAGCCCTATCTCCATCTTGATTTTAATGAAATTACTTCAACGAGTTTGCCATATGTAACCTTTATTACACTTCTGTATGTCCTCTCTCATCCTACTCTAGCTACTTCTTTTTATCGTGGAAGCATGTTGAATTCTGTCAATGGCTTTTTCAGCATCTGTTGAGATTATCACGTGTTTGTTGTCTTTAAGTTTATTTATATGATGTATTATATTCATTGATTTACATATGGTGCACCAACACTGTATTTCAAGTAAAAAGCCAACTTGATCATGGAGGATGATCTTTTTTATTGAAAAAATTGTTTTCATACAATATATTTTAATTATGTTTTTCTCCTTCCCCAGTTCCTCCCAGATATTCCCCATATACCATATACCACACAACTTTATCTTCTCTTTCCCTTGCTGTTTAAAAATTAAACAAATAAAAAAGTGAAACAAAAATTAATAAAAACAATAAAACAAAAAACACAACCCCTACATGTAAAAACACAAAAAATGGAAATCAAAAATAAACCAACAAATGACAAATAAGAGAAAAAAGATAAGCCAAAGTAAAGCAAAATGAAACAAAATGTCCACAAAAACACTACTGAATTTGTTTTGTATTGGTCTAATCCTGGCCATGAGGCCTGCCGTGGAGTGTAGCTGGAAAGTTTCTCTCTGGGTCCCGCCGAGCCCCAGCAGTCCCGCAGCCCAGTTATAAAATAATCACTCAGAAGCTTATATTACTTATAAACTGTATGGCCGTGGCAGGCTTCTTGCTATCTAGTTCTTATATCTTAAATTAACCCATTTCTATAAATCTATACCTTGCCGTGTGGCTCGTGGCTAACCGGTATCCTACATCTTGTTTCTCATGGCAGCAGTGGACAGTGTCTCTCTGACTCAGCCTTTCCCTTCCAAGGATTCTCCTCTTTCTTTGTCCTGCCTATACTTCCTGCCTGGTTACTGGCCAATCAGCACTTTATTGATTAACCAATCAGAGCAACACATTCAGAGCATACAGAACATCCCACAGCAATGGAGTGTGGTTGATAAATCTAGTGGGACTCTCTGCGCACAGTACACTTGTGGGCCTCTTTGTTGATTCCCATCCACCACAGGAAGAAGTCTCTCCCGTGTGAGTAGAACAAGGCACTGATCCATGGATGTAGCAATATGTCATTAGAAGCCGTGCCATTGCGAGGTTCCTTTATCAGAGTAATAGTAGCCGGTTTTACCCTGGCACTGTGACCTGTCTAGTCTCATATTCTTTGTCACTTTATTATTGTAAGGTGTGGGCACCATCTCATGCAGTGGGCCTTAAATCCAACAACACATGGTTGGTTACTTCCATAGCATCTGCGCCACTGTTACACCAGCATATCTTGCAGGCAGGTCAGTGTTGCAGGCTGCAGAGTTTGCAGCTGGATGATACTGATGCTCAGTCATGTGAAGAGTATCTTCCAGTATCATGAGTGTTAGTCACTAAGGTTGAAGCTTCTAGTTAGGCACCAGCTTGACTTCTCCATGTTTGATGAAATAAGTAAATTGTATCTTCAGCAACAGGACCTTATCATCAGGTTGTGGAAAGTAATGAAAAACCTTGGCAATAGCTTGTGCTGTTTTGTTTGGGGGGGGGGGTGTTCCATGGGGCCCATTTTAGTGAATAACTCAGTAAGATGTAACCCATTCCTGGAACTGTTGGTTTTAATTGGTGGCCTAAAATGTCTTGTTGGGGCGTTCTCTCCCCCCATTAGATGGTGTCACCATTTAGATTTCTTTCATATATGTATATATTTTAGGACACTTATATGGTAGTAGGTGTCCATATGGTTTTTCAAATGTCCATTAGTATTAATTGTCCCTCATCATATTTCCTCCTTTACCCTTATCTCCCACAGCCTCAGGGTAAAAGGATGGAAAAAGGTTCCAGGCAAATGAAATTAAGAGAACAAGCAAATATAGCTATTTGAGTATCTGTCAAAATAGACTTCAAACCAAAGCTAATCGGAAGAGATAAAAGAGGACTCTATACTCATTAAAGAAAAACAAACAAACAAACAAACAAACAACAGGATACTATAATCCTAAATATTTATACACCCAAGCTGGAAGCCTCTGATTTCATAAAGGAAACGCTATTAGACTTAAAACCATAATTGCTTCTCTGCCTTTTGGCTAAGATCAAGTATAGATTTAAAACAATAGACAGTGTGTTATTTCAATACCCCACTGGGAAAACTAAACACAAATCTCTGGAGTTAAATGACAGCATAAACCATATGGACCTAAGAGATATCTGCAGAATATCACACTCAAACACAAAAGAATGTATATTCTTCTAAGAAGTCCATGAAACAGCCTTCAAAAAAGGCCTCAATTTGGACACAAAACAAGGCTTTAAAATACAAATAACTTGAAATCACATCCTATATTCTGTCCACAAACAAATTTAATTTAACAAATTAAACAAATTTAATTCTGTGGATTAAAGCTAGATATCAACAATAACTACAAAAAATGACAGAAAGCTTATAAACTTATAGAAGCTAAACAGCATACCACTGAATCAAAATTGGGTGAAGGAAGGAATCAAGAAAGAAATTTTAAAATGCCCACAACTGAATGAAAATTTTACACATATTATCCAATTACTCATAAAATTTTATCTTCTTATAGCCCTATCACACATTTTTATGAATGTCTATTTTCTTACACTCCAGAGAGCTATGGGTGTTTTTGAAAATGCTTTTTTTTCTTTAATGGCCCAGTGATATGACTCAGGGAGTAAAGAGACTTGTTGCTAAGCCCGATAACCTGCATTCAATCCCTAGGACTCTCATGGTGGAAAGTGAGAACCTATTCCTGTGTGTCCCCTGACCTCCACATACAAGTTGTTTCAGGGACACACACCCTCTCTACACACAATAAAAATGTAGTAAAAATTTTAAATGCTTTTTTCACACTAGTGTAGTGGAGACATAGTTCTAATTGATTGCTGTTGAGGTTAAGTATTTTTATGTGTTTGTTAATAGTTGTTGAAATGCTTGATTTATTATTTCTTTCTTGGTTTCCTTAGGTTGTATGTAGAATGCCGGATCTTAACTAGACCTGACTAGTCACCTGCCCCAGCGTCCTTCAGTTCTTCTCTCTCTCTCTCACTTTTAAAATAAGAACAGTACTGTTCATTTTCCAGATGCAATTTTATATAGCTAAGTCTCTAAAATACAAATACAATGACTCTTTTGTTTGTGTGGGAGGAGAGGTTCACACGTGCTGTAATTTACTTTCCCTCTCCCCACCAGAAAAACTGTGGAATAGTTTTCAAAACCATCCATTTGCTACTAGTATTGCCTTATGCTCTTAAAAAAAAACCTTTTTATTGATTCTTTGTGGATTTCACATCATGCATCCTGTGAAATTATTCTCCTCACTTCTGCCCTCTACCCTTGCAACCTCCCCACAAAACACAATTTAAAAGTAAAGCCAAATCCACCAACCAACCAACCAACCAACCAACCAACCAACCAACCAACCAACCAAAACAAAACAACAGTGTGGAAGCTGTAGTGTGGCCCAGTGAGTCACACAGTATACCCTTTAGTCCATACATCTTAACTTGTAAGTGTTCATTGCAATGAGTCATTGGTCTGGTTGAGGCCTCTGGCTTCTGCTACACTATTGATACTGGGCCTTCACTGGGACTCCTCTTGGATATCTTGTTGTTGTTCTGTGTCATGGAGATCCTGCAGTTTTGGATTTGCAGGTCCAGCCCCTTCACCTGCTCCAGCAGATCATAGATGGGGTGGATGTTGGGGCAGGCCAACTCATCACCCTGGTTCTGGGCCTGGGTAGTTGCAGGGTTGATCAGCCCGCCATGTTTCCCTCATTGTCAACCCTCACTGACTGCAGCACTCAGGAGAGCAAGCCCTGCACCTCCCCAGGGCACCACAGTAGAACCTTCCCTGCTGGCAAGGGTGCGGGTGAGCTGGCCTTGAAGAGCACAGAGTGGGAGAGCTAGCCCCACGGCCTGTCACATGATGTGGGCAAGGGAGAGATACCCCCTTTGCCTCTCACCCCTCGCCTCTCACCACCTACTACAGGCAGGAAAAGCTGGTCCCTGGGTCATGAGAGTGGGCCCTGCACGTCATCTGGACAGCACAGTAGAGCTGACCCCATTGACCAGGGCACAGGTGATCCCATGCTGCAAACAGGAGTGGGAGATCCGACCCCACCCTTCATCTGCCATATGGTGGAGTGGGAGAGGAAGAGATGACGTCTCCCGCTCCCCAGCCCCTCGCTACCTGTGGCAGGTGAGAGAGCTGGCCCTGAGGTCATAAGAGTAGGAGAGCAGGCCCTACACTTTGCCTGGGCAGCACAACAGAGCTGACCCTGTTGGTGGGTATAGGTGAGCTGGCTTGGATGGGTCATAAGAGCAGCAAGACTAGTCGTGTGTCATGTCCCATGCTCCCCCCCCCCCCACCATGTAGTGGCATGGGTGAGGAAAAAAATGCCCTCCCCTTGTTCCTTGCCACCTTGGCAGGTGAGAGAGTTGGCCCTGGGGCCACGAGAGTGGGTGAACTGCCTCTGCCCCTCACCAGTTGTAGCACATGGGAGGGAGGGCAGAGCACCTTGCCTGGGCAGCACACTAGAGCTGACCCTGTTGGTGGAGGGCATGGGTGAGAGTGCATATGCCTTATGCTTCTTGTTGAATCCCTGTAGAGGTAATTTGGTGATTTGGATCCACAGTCTGTGTATGGTCTGTGAAGGAACAAAATTGCTAAGAAACACTGTACTTTGAGAACATAGGCAAGGAGTATGGTCTATATGCACATTGTTCATGTATATGTGTGTATGGGTGCCATGCTGGGGATATTTCTGCAAAACAGGATTCTATATCACCACATTCATCACTGGGCTTTAAATATCCTTCATGCAAACTGAATCAATAAGAAGTGTAATGACTCATATTATGAAAAGACCATAGAGTTTCTTTAAATGGCATCTTCCTAGGAACTTGTTTGCAGATCATTAACTGTTTAATTGAGGGAGAATGTGAAATAATTTGTGTTTCAGTTCACTGGCCTTTAAATGACAATCATTATATAAACAAAACTGATCAGAAATTATGCTGATATGTGTCTGATATTGAAAATTTACATTTGGTATGCTAGAGAGCTAAAAGTATGAAAGCGGGCAGTCCCTGGGTGTTCGTAAACTTAAAAGTGTATCATCAGCATACATGCACTCGCCCTGATGCCTGTACAGCACACTTCAGTGTACATATAGTCTCCTGGTTTGTTGATCTTCTTAACAGTGTATATTCTCATTCAAAGTCTAGGGGTGGCACAAGTGGTGTCAATGGTGTTGGTTTCTGAACCACGTCTGAATAGGGGAGTCTAGAGCCTCTTTTCAAAGGTTCATGAGAGAATAAAACTTTCCTCTCCTCTCTTGGGACAAATTAGCATTGTTTCCTTGGGCAGAGAGCAGCAGCCAACATTTAGAATCACTCTAATTAATTGAATGCTTTTGGCCTAATAGATAGATAACCAGATAACCTAAAAGCTTACATCCCAGGAAGTTATTATGCTTACTCTAAAGTGCTTGTGATTTCCAAACCTCATTTTCTTGTTATTACTTCATCTTATTGTGTTAAATGTGTTTGCTCACAGAGCTAAAGAGCCTCAGCATGCAAATGTTGAGACAATTTGATTCTAGCACTTACCAATCTTGCTATTATTGACATTTGTGATCTGGATGATTCTCTGTTGTGGAGGCTGTGCTTTGCAATGTAGCATGCTTATCCATGTCCCTAACTTCACAGATGCCTGCAGAACTGTCACCTCCACCAGCACGGCATGCACTACACGGAACCCAATCCATTGTTAAACCCTAGTTCCAAAGGAGCCAGGAATACCAAATCACCATTGGCAAGGACAGAAGGCAGACGGTAGGAGTCTCAGTTGGATTTTGTAAGAACAAGTCCATGAATCCATCCCTGTTCCCCAAATCTGACTTACCAGTGTTACCAGCTGTGACTGAAAACTGCCTTTGGCTAAACCCACTAATAAATCAATGGACAATTCCCCTGAAAGGCCTTAAAAAACAATTTTCTTCTGTAGTGCTTTTTGTTTTGTTTGACACTTTTAGTGGTTTTTGTTTTGTTATTTTAGTTAGTTTTGATTTGATTTGATTTAATTTTTTGAGAGAGAGGAAGGACATGAAGTTGTCTGGGTAGGGAGGTGGAGGAGGACCTAGAGGAGTTGGAGGAGGGGTAAGAATATGATCAAAATAGATTGTTTGAAAAAAAATTGAGTAAAAGTAAGCTAATTAAAAAAACCCAAAATACAGTTTATTAAGACCAAAATTAACAGACAGATGTGCAAGACCTAAGCTAGAGAATTTTCTTTAATTTTGCTACGTTTGTTTACTTACCTAATTATTTATTTACTAATTGTGGCGCATGTCATGGAACATATGTGGAGGTCAGAGGACAACTTGCAAGAGTTGACTCTCTCCTTCTACCATGTGGAACCACAGGGTTTGAACTCAGGTGTTCAGACTTGGTAGCAAAAAGTACCACCATGGGTGCTGTTGATAAGTAAGGCCACTTCAGAACTGTTATTGAGTAGTTACACAATCTGTTGCTCCAGGACACAGGAAAAGTGAGATTATAGTATTTATGCTGTGCTCTGAATCCTTATCATCCTCATTCCCAAGGTGGGCCACTGAAATTGCACAAGGACATGTTTAGAATTCCTATGAATGGAATAGGTATAGCCAAGGAGAAAACAGTAGCTTACCTTTCTTTCAAGTGTGCCTGTATTTCAAGAAGATATTCCTATTTCAAGTACTTAGGTCTAGGATCACTTTCTACTCTATTATTAAAGGACTTGTTTTATAGAGTACACTTAAAACCTGCATACTGGACCTTAACTTACACCATTTATTCTGTATTGACCGGGGGTCATTTCAGGGAATTTTTCTTGATGTAATTATTGTAGCTTGGGACAAAGTCAGCAGTCAGAGAAGTTGGTGAAATTGGCCACTATATTCAAGATGAGACTTGGGAAGGAGAAGGATAAGTAAAAGCAGAAGAGTTAACAGCATAGGGTTTCTTAGTTTGGGTGGAGAAGTGGCTTCATTCTACCATAAGTAAGCAAGCTCTCATGTGATTCCTATAGACACAGCTGCCAGAAGAAAGATGTTTTAAAACATCTAAGTCAACACTCATCACAGTGTCCGTCATCTTTGTCTTTTAAAGAGGGATCTGAGGTCTTTCACCGTTTAAAGAGTAGACGCTATCTTCTGGTCCTCAGGTGGGCAGAGCACTTAGTCTATTGTCACAGCTTTTATCTGGCACGTATGAACCCAGCTGTTGATTGTCAGCCATTTAAAAGCCATGGGGGTGATGAGGGCTACCTGTTCCTTTGTCAGTTTGTTTAATACCATCAGATACTATGAAAACTAGCAGTCAGGAAGGAAGCTTCCAGGTCAGCTACACCTCAATTCTTCCAAGTCCTGGGTCCAACATGTGTTGTGTTGGGTCTCACCTTGAAGTTTTGGGAGACAACCAAGGGAGAAGTAATAAAAGGTGTAACCGTTGTTATTATTTTTGCAAGTTGACCATTGATTTTCATTTTTTTGTTGTTTGAGAATTTTATACATGCCTACAATGAATTGTAACCATTTCCAACCCTCATTCCTTTTTCCAACTCCCCTTCAGTAGGTCCCCCTCCCAACTTCATATTTCATTATTTTGTTGCCCTCTCCTCCTCCTCCTCCTCCTCCTCCTCCTCCTCCTCCTCCTCCTCCTCCTCCTCCTCCTCTGCCTTTTGATAAGCCACTAAGTCCATTTGGTTCTGCCTGTATGTGCATGAGTGTAGTGTCATCCATTGAAATACAGGGAACCTATCAGTGACCCACCCTCCAAGAGGAATGTTCTTCCTGCTCCAGTATCTGTCTACTGTCACTAGCCCCTTAGTAAGAGGTGGGAACCAGTGAACACATCTCTGCTTGGATTCTGGCCAGCTTGATCTTCAGCTATGACGGACTACACTAGCTATATTAAGTCAAGAAGACAGCAATTCACAGTATCCCTCTGTCTGGCTCTTACATTATTGTCTTTTTTAACACTTCAACCTATTTTTATTGAAATCTGGCCCTAACACAGCAACTACATGGTTGAAATGGGGGTTATTGACGGGAAAATATTGTTTGTGGCTGAGCAGTAAAAGTCAGATCCCTAACCCTTGGACTATGCAGCAGTTACAGCTTAGAAACAAGTTAAGATCAGGAAGTCTGGGTCTTTCAAATGCTTTGACATCCTGTGCATGCGGGATGCTCAAAACTATGCATCAGGCGCCCTCTTCTGACAGCCTGAGCACTGAGGGAGAAGATGAGGATCCAAGCTGGAAGACTTTATTTTTTTCATGGAATATGCCTCGTCTTTCTGCCCTGGACTCTGACATCCCGTTTTCTGATCACAGACTCTATTGCTTCAACCCCACAGCTCACAGGAGTGCCTCCTGTCTAGCCTCCCTACTGTAGCGTGCCTTCTCTAGAGATGTTCTCCTGCTGCGTTCTGTGTGTGTGACTAGCCATGATGCACCTGCTGTTTCAATATTCAGACTTTCCTGATTTTTTCTTCCCCCCTCTAGAATTCATACACGAATACCATATTTATACCATCTCACTTCTTACTACTCTAACTTCCATGTTCCCCTTACACCCTTGAAATTCATGACTTCTTATTTAATCATTTTTTTTAAATTTGAGATTATAATGTAAGTACATGTCTCCCTATCCTTTTCTCCCTTCAAACCCTCTCATACACCCCTCCTTGTTATCTTCAAATTCATGGCCTCTTTTTTCATTAATTATTATTGCACACACACACACACACACACACACACACACACACACACACACATTTCTGAATATAACCTGCTCAGTCTGTATACTGTTACTTGTATGTATGTTTCCAGGGTTGACTGTTTGGTATTGAATAACCAATTAGTATACTTTTTTTGCTAGAGGAGACTATTTTTCCTGCTCCCAGAAGTCCTCATGGTAGACTCTGAGCTACCTGTAGTTTTTTTTTTTTTTTTTTTTTTT
>CABHPR010127164.1:0-14238 GCA_902168415.1 Peromyscus melanophrys | reverse complement strand
GTGTGTGTGTGTGTGTGTGTGTGTGTGTGTGTGTGTGTGTGTGTGTGTGACTGTCTCTCAAAATAAAAAGCCCCAGAAAAAGCAACAACAACAATCAAAACAGAGGCATTTTCTCATTTGAGATTCCTTCTTCCTAGATGACTCTAACTTGTGTCAAGTTGACAAAAAACTAACCAGTACAATTGATTTTCACCGTTTTGAGGAAACTCCATACTGATTTCCATTGTGCCTTGTACCAGTTTGTACTCCAACAACAATGGATATGTATTCTCCCGTTCCCACATCTTCACCAGCATTCCTCATCATTGTTTTTGTTTGTTTTGTTTTGCTTTTGTTTTAAAATCATAATCATTTTGGCTTAGGTAAGAAAAAATAAAGATAAAAATTAAAGCAGTTTTAATCTAAATTTCTCTGATGACTAAGGCTGTTAACATTAAAAGAAATGTTTCTCAGCTATTTGTATGGCATCTTTTGAAAATCCTAGTTCCTTGACTCATTTTTAAATTCAATTGTTTGTTTTCTTGATGTTTAATTTTTTTGAATACCTTGTATATTCAAAATTTTCACTCTCTGTCAGATGTGTAGCTGGTAAAGATTTTTTTCCAGTTCTGTGGACTGCCTCTTCACTTAAATGGTAATGTTCTTTATTGCATAAAAATATTTTAGTTTCATGAAGTTCTATTTATTAATTGCTGAACAATAGATCTAATTCAGAAAGACCTTTCCATGCCAATGAGTTCCAGTAGGCTTTCTACTTCTTCCCTATCAGATTTAGGGTATCAGGCCTTATGTCTAGGTCCTCTTAATTCATTTGGAGTTCAGTTTTTTGTGCAGGGTAAGAAATGAGGACCTACATGTTGCTATTCAGTTTGATTAGCACAATTTCTTACAGATGCTGTCTCTTCTCCTGTGAGTATTTTTGCATCATCATAAAAAAATAAATTGTGCATAGGTGAATGGATTTATAACCATATCTTCAAGTCTATGCCATTGACCACTTAGTCTGCTTTTATTCCAGTACCATGCTGTTTTTATTACTATACCTCTACAATATAACTTTAAATTTGGGATGACAATAATTCCAACAGTTTTGTTGTTCAGTATTGTTTCTGATTTTTTTGTGTGTGTTTCCTTATAAATTTAAGATTTTTTTCTCAGTTTCTGTGAAGTGCATTGAAATTTTAATAGAGATTGCATTGAATCTATAGATTGCTTTTAGTAGGATCACCGTTTTCACAATATTGATCTTGCCAACCTGTGAGCAAAGGAGGTCTTTACATCTTCGGGTATCAGTTTCAGTTCCTTCCTTCCTTCCTTCCTTCCTTCCTTCCTTCCTTCCTTCCTTCCTTCCTTCCTTCCTTCCTTCCTTCCTTCCTCCCTCCCTCCCTCCCTCCCTCCCTCCCTCCCTCCCTCCCTCCTTCCTTCCTTTCTTTTTTGTGATTTAAAATTTTCATTGTATAACTCCTTAATTTCCTTGATTTATTCCAAAGTATTTCATTATTTTGAGGCTCTTGTTAATGGTATTTTTTCTTGATTTCTTTCTTTGTGTGTTTGTTGTTTGTGTATAGGGGGGATAATAAATTTTGTGTGTTTGTTTTGTATCCTGCTAGTTTTCTCAAAGTACTTCACAAAAGTAGGACATTTCTAGTTGGAGTTTTTAGGGTCTTTTAGGCATAGTCATATCATCTTTAAGGATACTTTGACTTCTTTTCCTATTTGTATCCCCTTGATCTCCTTCAGCTGTCTTATTGCTCTAGCTAAGAATATAGATACTATATTGGATAGATATGGAGAGTGTTGAAAACCTTGTTTTGTTCCTGATTTTATCGGAAATGCTTTGAGTTTTTCTCGATCTAGAAAGAAGTTGACTGTGATATTACTGTATGTTGTCTTTATTATATTGAGATATGTCCCCTCTATATCTATTCTCTCCAGGACTCCTGTCATGAAGGGATTTAGGATTTTGTCAAAGGCATTTTATTTATCTAATGAAAAGGTCATACCTTTTCTTTTAATACAATTTATAGAATATAATATGTCCATTGATTTACATATATTGATCTATATCTACATCTTTGAGATGAATCTGACTTGATTATTGAAGATAATCTTTTTGAAGTGTTTTTGAATTGGGTTTACCAGTATTATATTGAATTTTTAACATCTGTGTTCATCACAGAGATTGACCTATAATTTCTTCACATCTTTGTCTGGTTTAAGGGTAATACTGACTTTGTAAAAGGAAGTTGGAAATGTTCTTTTATTTTCTATTTTATAGTGTCTGTGTTGGATGGAGTTATGTCAAACTGACACAAGTTAATGTCATCTGAGAGGAGGAAACTTCAATTAAGAATATGCTTCCATAAGATGGGGCTGTAGGCAAGCCTGTAGAGCATTTTCATAGTTGGTGATTGTTGGTCATTGTAGGTGGTGCCATTCCTGGGCTGGTGGTCCTGGGTTCTATAAGAAAGCAGGATGAGTAAGCCATGGGGAGCAAGCCAGTAAGCAGCACTGTGCCATGGCCTCGGCATCAGCTCCTGCTTCCAGGTTCCTGCACTGTTTAAGTTACTATCCTGACTTCCTTCAATGATGAACAGTCATATGGAAGTATAAGCCAAATAAACTCTTTCCTCCCAAGTTGTTTTGGTCATGGTGTCTCTTCACAGCAATAATAGCCCAAACTAAGACAATGTCATTTGAGGAGTATAGGTTTTATTTCTTCTTTGAAAGTCAGTAGAATTCTGTATGGAAACCAATTAACTTTGGGCTTCTTTTAAGTTGAGAAACTTTTTTTTTTAATTTTAGGAACCAGAGGATGGATAGCCTAGAGACCTAGGATAGAACCAAACACAACCAGCAACAAACAAACAAACAAACAAACAAACCAACCAACCAAAAACCTCAATGTGGGAACAAATGCAGATACCCACAGTCAAACATTAGGCAGAGCTCGGGGAACCCGAGGAAGACCAGGAGGAAGGATTGAAAGATTATAGAAGCCAGAGGGGTCAAGGACATGAAGAGAACATGGCCCATATAATCAACTAAGCAGGACTCATAGGGCCTCATAGAGACTGAAGCAGCAATCATGGAGTCTGCATGGGTCTTTGCTAGGTCCTTTGCATATATGTTATGGTTGTATAGTTTGGTGTTCTGGTGGACTCCAACAGTAGACATAGGGGAGGTGTTTCTGACTCTTTTGTCTGCTCTTGGGACCCTTTTCGTCCTACTGGGTTGCCTCATCCAGCCTTGATAGGAGGGTTTGTGCCTAGTCGTATTGTAAGTTGTTATGCTGTGTTCAGTTGATATTCCTGGGAGGCCAACCATTTTTTTTAAGGGGAATGGAAGAGGATTGGATCTGGGGGAGAGGGGAGGTAGGAGGGTACTGGAAGGAGGTGAGAGAGGGGAACTACAGTCAGGATGTATTGTATGAGAGAAGAATAATAAGAGAAAGTAGATTTTTTCACATAATATAAACTGCTTACAGTTTCCCCTCCCCCTATTCCTGCTAGTACCTCCTCCCCTCCCTTCTCATTCAGATCCCCCCCTGTTCTATCTCTCATTAATAAAGAAACAGGCTTCTAAGGGAAAATAATAAAATAAAGTAAAATAAAATATAATAATGTAAAACAAAACCAACATAATATCATTAGAAAAAACAAACAGGAAAAAGAGCCCAAGGAAAGGCACAAGAAATAGAGACCCACTTGTTCTCACACTCAGGAATCTCATAAAAACACTAAACTGAAAGCTATAACATATACACAGAGGACCTTGTGCAGACCCATGCTGACCCATGAAGGCCCTGTGCATGCTTTGGTCATGTTGATTTAGAGGGCCTTATTTTGTTGGTATCCTCCATTCCCTCTGGCTCTTACACTCTTTCTGCATCCTCTGCCACAGGGTTCCTTGAGCCCTGAGGGGAGGGATGTGATGGAAACCACCAGTTTAGGGCCAAGTGTCCCAAGATGTCTCACTTTGCATAATATCTGGCGGTGGGTCTCTGTATTTGTTCCCATCTGCTGCAGGAAGAAGCTTCTCGTTTGATGGCTGAGCAAGGCACTGATTTATGAGTTAAGTAGAATGTTGTTAGAAGTAATTTTATAATTACATACTTTTTCTTTCTTTTTTTTTTTTTTGGTTTTTCGAGACAGGGTTTCTCTGTGTAGCTTTGCGCCTTTCCTGGAACACACTTGGTAGCCCAGGCTGGCCTCGAACTCACAGAGATCCGCCTGTCTCTGCCTCCCGAGTGCTGGGATTAAAGGCGTGCACCACCACCTCCCAGCCACTTTTTCTTTCTTAGAACAGCAATATTTGTTTTTTCCCAGGTCACTGGACTATCTAGTCTCAGGTTATTTGTCACCCAAGCAGTTTCTGGTATGGGTTCCAACTCATGGAGTGGGTCATAAGTCAAATCAGATATTGGTTGCTCCTACAAGCTTCATGATACCATTGCACTTGCATATCTTTCAGGTAGGACACCATTGTAGGTTGACGGATTTGTGGCTGGCTAGGTGCCAATGTTCCTATTTTGATAGCATGTAGAGTATCTTTCTGTTCTAAAGATGCTGGAACATAGGGGTGAAGGTTCTATGTAGGTACCAGCTCAACTTCTGCATGTTCAATGAGTTGTGTAGGTGCTGTCTTCAGCAATGGGGCCTTGCCACCAGTTTGTGGAGAGCAACCTGTAGTCTTGGTAACAGCCTGGTTTGTTTGGGGTATTTCCATGGATCCCCTTTGTCCATCAACTCAATTAGATGTAACCCAATCCTGATAATGGAAGCTTCATTTAGTGGCAAGAGGAGGCCAGGTGAGGCTCTGTCTTCCCCATTATTTGTTGATTTAATTTAGTCTTCATATATGTATACATTTTAGGATATTTCTACTGTATTGGGACTTCATACTACCCCTCAAATGGCCCTTAATTTTAGCTATCTCTATCTATATTCCCTTCCTCTTACCCCCTCTCTTACTCATCCCTACTTGATCTTCCCATTTTAGTCCTGCCCATCAAACCATAACTATCTATTCTATTTGCCTTTCCTAATGAAATCTGTCTGTCCCCCCTAGTCTCTTAGTTTATACCTAATCTCTGTGGGTCTACCCATTATAGCTTGATTATTATTAACTTAACAGCTAATAGCCACATATAATCAAACACATACCATATTTCTCTTTCTAGGTCTGGATTACCTTACTCAGGATGAAATTTTCTAGTTCCATCTATTTACCAGTGAATTTCATGATGTCATTTTTTTAAACAACTGAGTAATACTCTGTGGTATAAATGTATCATATTTTCTTTATCTAGTCTTCTGTTCAGGGACATCTAGGTTGCTTCCAGTTTCTAGCTATTATGCATACAGCAGCAATGAATATGGTTGAGTAAGTGTATCTGTGGTAGGATGAAATGACCTTTGGGTATATGTGTAGCTCTATCTTGAGGTAGATTAAATCTCATCATCCTTAGGAACTGCCATACTGATTTCCATAACAGCTTTACATGTTTGCACTCCCACCAGCAATGGATGAGTGTTCCCCTTACTCTATATCCTCAACAGCATGAACTGTCACTTTTATTGATCTTAGCCATTCTGTTGGATATAAGATAAAATCTTGAAGCAGTTTTTATTTGCATTTCCCTGGTGGCTAAGGATGTTGAACATGTCATTAAGTGTTTCTCAGCCATTTCAGATTCCTCTATTGAGAAGTCTCTGTACCCTATACTCTTTTAGGACAGGGTTTCCTCTGAGCGTAGTCCTGGCTGTCCTGGAACTCTCTCTGTAGATCAAGATAAACTCAGACACACAGAGATCTGCTTGCTTCTCTCTCCTGAGTGCTGGGATTAAAGGCCTGTGCCACCACTGCCTGGCTCTGTACCCCATTTTAAATTAGGTTATTTGTTTTCTTAATATCTAGGTTTTTTGAGTTTTTTAAAATATGTTTTGGATATTAGCCCTCTATTGATATGTAGTTGGTAGAAATCTTTTCCCATTCTGTAGACTGCTGATTTGTCCTAATGATGGTGTTCTTTGACATGCAGAAGCTGTTCAATTCCTAGTGGTCCAGTTTATTAGTTGTTCTTAGTGCCTGTGCTAATGGTGTTCTGTTCAGAAGGTCCTTTCAAGTGTCAGTGCATTCAAAGCTATTCCTCATTTTATCTTCTATTAAGTTCAGTGTATCTGGTTTTATAGTGAGGTATTTAATCTATTTGGAGTTGAGTTTTGTGAAGGACAATAAGTATGGATGTATTTGCATTCTTCTACATGCAGCAGCCATCCAGTTTGACCAGCATCATTTGTTGAAGATTTTTTTTCCCAGTGTGTACTTCTGTCTTCTTTATCAAAAATCAAGTGTTCATAGGTGTGTGGATTTGTTTGTGTCTTCAATTTGATTACATTGATTAACATGTTTGTTTCTGTGCCAATACTGTACTGTTTTTATTTTTGTAGCTCTGTGGTACAATTTGATGTCAGGGATAGTGATACCTCTAGCAGTTCTTTTACTATTCATGAATTTTTTTTAGCAGTCCGTGTGTGTGTGTGTGTGTGTGTGTGTGTGTGTGTGTGTGTGTGTGTATTTCCATTTGAGGCTGAAAATTATCTTTTCAAATTCTGTGAAGAATTGTGTGGGAATTTTGGTGGGGATTGCATTGAATTTGAAGTTTGGTTTTGGTAGGATGGACGTTTTTACTATATTAATCCTACCAAATCATGAGCACAGAAGATCTTTCCATCTTCTGATATTTTCTTCAATTTCTTTCTTCAATATCTTAACTTTTGTCATACAAGCCTTTCACATGCTTGATTAGAGTTACACCAAGATATTTTATATGATTTCAGGCTATTGTGAAAAGTGTTGTTTCCCTGATTTTTTCTCAGTCCATTTATCATGTATATATAGGAAGGCAACTAATGTTAGTGAGTTAATTTTATATCCAGCCATTTTGCTAAGAATGCTTTCCAGCTGTAGGAGTTTTCTGATGGAACTTTTAGGGTCATTTATGTATACAATCATATCATTTGCAAATAAAGATACTTTAACTTCTTCCTTTTCTGTTTATATCCCTTTGATCTCCATCATTTGTCTTACTGCTCTAGCTAAGACTTCAAGTACTATATTGAACAGATATGGAAAGAATGGACAACTTTGTCTTGTGCCTGATTTTAGTGAAGTACCTTGGAGTTTCTCTCCATTTAAGTTGATGTTGGCTATTGGCTTGCTCTAAACTGCCTTTGTTATGTTGAGGTGTGTCCTCTGTATCCCTAATCTCTCCAGGACTATCATCATGAAAGTGTGTTAGATGTCATTAAAGTACTTTTCTGCATCTAATCAGATGATCATGTGCTTTTTGTCTTTCAGTTTGTTTTTATGGTGGACTATGTTATCAGTTTACAGGTGTTGAAGTATCTGTACATCTCTAGGATGAAGTTTACTTGGCAGCTGATCTTTTTGATGTGTTCTTAGATTCAGTTTGCAAGCATTTTATTGAGAATTTTTGCAAGTGTGTTTATATGGGAAATTGGTCTGGTCTGTAGTTCTTTTTCCTTGTTGGGTCTTTTTGTGGTTTTGGTAATAGAGTAACTGTGGCCTTGTAAAACAAATTGGGCAATATTTCTTCTGTTTCTTTTTGGAGTAATTTGAAGAGTATTGACATTCATTCTTTGAACGTGTAGTAGAATTCTTCATTAAAACCATCTGGTCCTGGGCTTTTTTGGTTGGGAGATTTTTAATGACTGCTTCTAATTCATTAGTGGTTTTTATATCTATTTAAATTGCTTATCTGATCTTAATTTAACATTGGTAAGTGATATTTATTGAGAAAATTATACATTTCTTTAAAATTTTCCAATTTGGTGGAGTATAGGTTTTTAAAGTACATTCTTATGATTCTCTGGATTTCCTCAGTGTCTGTTGTTAGGTCCCCCTCTTCCTTTATAATTTTGTTAATTTATATATTCTCTCCCTGGATTTTAGTTAATTTGGATAAGAGTTTGTCAATCTTATTGATTTTCTAAAAAAAAAAAAAAACCAAAACCCAATTCTTTGTTTCACTGATTCTTTCTTTTGTTTTGTTTTTATTTTATTGAGTTTATTCTGGAGTTTGATTATTTCTTGTCATCTACTCATTTTGAGTACGATTTCTTCTTTTTGTTCTAGAGCTTTCAGGCATGTTGTTAAGTTACTAGTATGAGATCTCTCCATTTTTTTAATGTAGGTACTTAGTGCCTCTTAGTACCACTTTCATTGTGTCCCATAAGTTTAGATATGCTGTGTATTCATTTTTATTCTATTCTTGAAAGTCTATAATTTCCTTTTTAATTTCTGTCTTGACCGATTTTTTTCATTCACTCATTTTTATGAGTTTGTAAGCTTTCTATTGTTTCTTTTGTTATTGATATCCAGTTTTAATCCATGGTGGTCAGATAAGATGCAGCCTGTTATTTCAATTTCCTTGTACCTGTTGAGACTTATTTTGCATCTGAGTATGTGGTCTATTTTGTAGAAAGTTCCACAGTATGCAGAGAAGATGGTATATTATTTTGTGTTTAGGTGAAATGTTCTGTAAATATCTTTTAGGTCCATTTGGTTTACAATGCATGTTAGCTCCAGCATTTCTCTGCCTAGTTTTTGTCTGCATTATCTGTATTTGGCAAGAGTGGCACATTGAAGTCTCCCACTATCAGTGTGTGGGGGTTAAATTATAATTTCAGCTATAGTAGTGTTTCTTTTAAAAACTTGGGTGTCCTTGTGTTTAGGGCATAGATGTTCAATGTCCTCTTGTTGGATTTTTTCCCTTTTGATGAGTATATAGTATTCTTTTTTATCTCTTCTGATTAGTTTTGGTTTGAAGTCTATTTTGTCAAATATTAAAATGGCTATGCCAGCTTGATTCTTAGTTCCATTTGCTTGGAGTACTTTTTCTATCCTTTTACCCTGAAGTAATGACTATCTTTGATCTTAAGGTATATTTCTTGGATGTAGTAGAAAGATGGATCCTGGTTTGACATCCATTCTGTTAGTCTGAGTCTTTTTATTGGGGAATTGAGTTGTTGATATTGAGAGATATCAGTGACCAATGATTGTTGATTCCCTCTTGTTGTTGTTCTTTGTTTGTGTTTCCCCCCTTGATTTGTGGGTCTGGGATTATTTATTCCCTGTATATTCTTGGGTGTGGTTAACAACTTTAGATTGGAGTTTTCTTCTGGGGTCTTCTGTCGAGTTTGATTTGTAGATAGATATTGCTTTAATTTGGTTTTATTCTGCAATGTCTTATTTCTCCATTTTTGCAATTGAATGTTTTGCTGGGGATGGTAGACTGAGCTTGCAACTGTAGTCTCCTAGAATCTGTAGAACTTCTGTCCTGTTTCTTCTGGCTTTTAGAGTCTTCATTGAGAAGTCAAGTGTTATTCTAATAGTTCTGCCTTTATATGTTACACTTTTTCCCTTGTAGTTTTTAACGCTCACTTTTGTTCTGTATGTTTTGATTATTATGTGCTGAGAGGGCTTTCTTTTCTGGTATATTCTATTGGTGTTCTGCATGTTACTTTTACCTTGGTAGGGATCTCCTTCTTTAAGTTACAGAAATTTTCTTGTATGATTGTCTTACTTAGGGTTTTTATTGCTGTGAAGAGACTCCATGGCAACTCTTACAAAGGAAAATATTTAATTGTGGTGGCTCACCTACAGTTCAGAGGTTTAGTCCATTATCAACATGTTGGGACATGGTGGCATGCAGGCAGACATAGTACCGGAGAGATAGCTACTACATTTTGATATGCAGGCAATAGGAAGTAGTCTGAGTGTCACACTGAGTGAAGCTAGAGCAAAAGAGACTCAAAACCTACTCCCACAGTGACACACTTCCTCCAACAAGGCTACACCTACTTCAACAATGCCATACCTCCTAATAGAGCTACTCCCTTTGGGGGACATTTTCTTTCAAACCACCACAATGATTTTGTTAAAAATGTTTTCTGTACCATTGACCTCCTTTTATTCTACCTAGTCTTAAATTTTGTCTTTTCATAGTTTCCCCAATTTTCTGGATTTTTTTGATATAACGTAGTCTTTGACCTAGGTATCCATTTCTTCTATCTTCAATACCCGAGATTCTCTCTTTTTCTTGTATTCTGCTGTTGAGGCTTGCCTCTGAGGTTCCTGTTTTAGTTTCTGATCTTTTCAGTTCCAGATTTCCTCCAAGTTGGGTTTTCATTCTTGATTCTGTTTCCACTTTCCGATCTTGAATGGTTTTATTCATTTTCTTCCACTGTTTGTTTTCATAGATTTCTTCATTTCTTCATTCATCTTCTTTTAAAGGACATCTATCACATTCATCAAGGCTATTTTAAGGTCTTTTCTTGTGTTTCAGCTATGTTGCAACACTGAGTAACTGCTGTGGTAGGTTTTCTAGGCTCTAGTGGAGACATAATGTCCTGGCTGTTATTGATTGTGTTTTTAGATTATTGTCTGGGTATCTGAGTTGGGGAGATTGTAATTCTAGATGCTAACATATGGTTTTGTTCCCTACTCTCTGTTGCCTTCTCTGGTTCTTAGGAAAGTTTGGTGGCTGTTTGTTACCTGGTAGGAAATTCTTTTGGGATCCTGATAGTTGTGACTTTTGGGAGTTTCAGACAAAATGTGTTTCTAGATATTGGGAACTGACTCACAGGAATAGAAATGGGTTAGAAAGGGAAGATAAAGGTGCCCACAGGAAGGGGGAAAGCATGGTGTTATGCTAGGAGCTGTTTAGTCCCCTGGGAATGGGGCAGAGAATGAGAGAAGTGTCAGCAGGTAGTCTGCTGAATGACCCTGGGTGACCGGATTTGAGGAACAAAGGGAGAAGTAAAGATCTGCAGTTAGTCTACCTGCTCCTTGGTCAGAGTGGCCTGTGGGTTCCCAGGGATTGTCTGCTAGAGTTGGGGACTGGGACACATTAATGGGTGAGGGAGAGGAAAGGAGTCTGGTGGGGAAGATCTGTGTGATCCACTGGAGATGAGAGTGCAGATGGGGGTGATGCCAAGGGTTTTCTGCTGCCAAGCTGGGGATGAGACTGGGGGATTGGATTTGGAGGAGCAGAGGGAGAGGTGAAGATCTGCAGTTAGTCGACCTCCTTCTCTGGCTGGAGTGGTCTCAGGGGGTCCCAGAGAATGTCTGTTCAAGTTGGGGGCTGGTAAAGCAACAAGTGGAGGGAAGGAAATTTGGAGGGAAAGATCTGATAATCAACTGGGAAGAAGGGAGGAAGAGAAAGGAAGGCTGCACTAGATGACCTACTACAGAGCTGGGGGATATGATTGGTTGATTGGTTTTGGTAGAGCAGAGGAAGAGGTGAAGATCTGCATTTAGTTTACCTGCTTCCCCAGCTGGTGTGGCCTGTGGGTTCCCAGGGAGTGCCTGCTGGATTTGGGGCCCGGGATAAAGCAATGTGTGTGGGAAGGTAAGTTAGTAGGGGAAGATCTGTGTGATCCACTGGAGACAGGGGCAAGATGTGGGAAGGAAGGCTGCAGCAGGTGGTCTGCTGCAGAGGTGGGGATGAGATGGGGAATTGGATTTTTAGGAGCAGAGGGAAAGGTAGAGATCTGCAATTAACCTACCTGTTTCCCTGGTTAGAATCAGGCCCTATTTTTTCACATCTCATCATGATTACTTTTTAGACTAGTATTCAAAGTAATTTTTAAAATTGACTTCATTTCCTTAATCATATAGATGTATTTCAACTGTAGTTTTTCTATATTCATAGGCCTTTATAAGCATAACATTTTCATTAAGGAAGTATTATTCTGAGAATGTGATCAAAGTGCATGTTTACTCTTGCATCTCATGGGTTCTCCTCACTGTGTGGTAGGACCTATGACTTCTCTGACATATCCCAGGCATCACATTGCTGATCAATTCAGAATTCTCAAACGGTGTCTCTAGTCTCCTTTTAGAAGCCCACATTTAAGCCAGTTTCCCCATTCTGCCCTTATACAGCAACTTGGTTTTTATTCAAATCAAGAGATTTCCCCCCCTTTTGTGCTTATTTTGTTAGATTTGAACTGTATTTGAGTCTGTTAAAAGCTTTTCATATTTTGTCTTTTTCACTGATAAGATGCTGTAGACAAATGAAAGGATCAGAGACAAATCACTTTACTAATGGCTAATAAATCCCTTTACTTATGGCTCAGGAAAGTCCCACAGCCTACATTATTCTGTTTTCTTATCTGCAAAGTGCATCTTAGACGATATATGAATAGCATGAATTAAGTACTCAATATTTGTTGGTGGTAGTGGTGTGCTTGTGAGTGGATGATAACTGATCCTATATGTTTGTGATATAAATGGTTGCATCATGACTAATTTGAAGATACATGGTAATGCCACAGGATGTGATTTGGAGAAGAGATGCCCAAAATCTGCTGTTGTGAGCTGGCAAACTAGTGACAGTCATATACTGATTCTTCCCACTGAAGTATTGCAAGTGTTATATAAAAAACACGAGCACTACTTTAATATCTGCATCCAAATAATGGTTAATCCTCTTATTGAAATTAGTGACAATTGCTAGTAGGTGTTATTACCAGTCTGTGTTAGGCAACTTCTAAGGTTTTTTTCTTTTTCTTTTTTAAATCAGTTTAACAACATACTTATTAAACAAAATTTTGCCTGAGGATGGATGCTTCTATACTTCAAACTTGACTTAATAAACTACAATTTAACTTAGCATGTAACTGACTGACAGCCTGGCATGGAAGTTTACATATAGAATCAAATAGTTGAGTGTCTGCCAATTAGCATCCAGTTGATCAGACCATGTTCAAATGAGGCAAAACCCAAGCTGTAACTGGCCAAGCTCTGTGAGTAATGCCTTACTCTGCATTCTGGTCATCCATGCTGCCTGCCTGCCTTGTCAGGAAGAGTTACTGAACTGGTTCAGGAGATTCCCATTTAATGAAACCCATTTTAAAATATTTTTTAGATTTTATTTTTTAATTAAAAGATTTAAAATCACATTGACTTATTTAATTGTGGGTGGATGTGGATGCTCAAATGCCATGGTGGAGTTGATTCTCTCCTTCCACCATGTGGGTCCTTGGGATCAAATACAAATCATTAGACTTGGCAACAAGCGCCTTTACCTGCTGAATCATAGCACAGCAGTTAGTAGATATTTTTCTTCTGTTAATAAAGTGCTGCTACTAAATTTATCTTACTTTGCATTTTATTTTAATGTAATTATAACTTGATTCATACAATATAAAGCCTCATCTTGGCTATGAGGCTGTATTGAATTTTTGTTAAAGTCCTTTACAATTACACTCTTCTTTCATGCATTTCTTTTAAGCCTCATCATTCTTGCTGGCTATCAACAAAATTATCTGGGACACCTTGAGGATATAGTTGGAGCCTAGCACAGCACTAATGCCAAAATGAAAATTTAAAAATTTAAAATTTAAAGGTAATGACAGCAGAGCCGCATTAAAACAAGTTAGGTAGGCCCTTCTGAGCTTAGGCCTGACCCTGGAATTTCTGAGCTTAAGCTCACATAGGCTGGACACCACAAAGCAGACTCATTCCCATCCTTACCTGCAAACTTCATAACTGACTGAAGAAAAATACTGGAACTTCCAAGTTTTATGCTCTCTAAGTGGCTATGATGCTTAGCCAGAGTTGAGCTTACTGCAGTATGATTATTCAGAAAGTTTGTTGAGACAACAAACTATTCTATGTAAAAACATGGTTGTCGATAATTATCATGGCATGATAGAACTTAAAATGGATGAGGGAATTAGTTTTCTTTAACTGTTCTTAAACCTACATGTTGATGGCCCCCAAAATAATCAGGATGAAGGTAGACATAAATCATCATGCATCCTTTTTTATGGGTATCAAAACTACTCGTATTACATTTTCAACTGAATCAGCATTTTGCCTTTTGCCTTTAATACATAGCTTTTTAAGAGAATATCCTCAGGGAGCTTGGAGATGATTTAGTCTGTAGAGTGCTCCCCAGAACCCATATGAAGACCTGGGTGTTGTGGTACATGTCTGTGGTCTCAGTGCTGGGGAAGTGGATTCCTGGAGCTCACTGGCCAGTCAATATACCAAACTGTTGATCATCAGGTTGAGTGAAAGACACTTTTTCCAAACCATCCTCCTAGTGCACCCCTACAAAAGATGGAGAGCATCACGAAAGGTAGATCAGTTTCTGGTCTCTGCATGTACACACACACACACACACACACACACACACACACA
>CABHPR010127163.1:13267-35767 GCA_902168415.1 Peromyscus melanophrys | reverse complement strand
TCACAGACTAATAGAAAATAGGGGGAGGGAGAAAAATAGCAAACTGTCCTTCTTCCATGAATGTGAAACCCTTAAGTCATGGCAATTTACTCACTTTTCAGACCCTCCCCTGTGCCCAGCATGGTGTCTTACACAAGTGTGAATAATCAATGTATCTTTAATTACTCAGAGGATTCGGGTTCCTTACACACACACACACACACACACACACACACACACACACACGCGCGCGCGCGCGCGCGCGCGCGCGCACGCGCTGTGTAAAACCTACTGTCTTTATTGTTGTTTACATCACTTAAATATGCACAGGGCCAGCACTAGAACAATTCCCCAGCCGAGCGTGTTGGTACCATCTCAGAGCTTAGGAGGCTGAAGCAGGAAGATCAGGAGTTCAAAGTCAGCCCGTGCTACACAGGGAGCCATTGTTTCACATAATAGACAGATAGTCACTGTGTACATTCAGCTCTTCCTAACCGTCTGTGTCCCCACACTGCAAAGATTTTAGATAATACAACACAAGCTGTTTTGTATTTAGCATGGCTATCGCCGGAAATTATTCTAAGGTATCATAAAAGCAGAGCTAATGTGACACACTACACACAAATCTATTCTCTAGACTATTCACCATGCTTTCATTTGCTGTGTTTTCTAATAGCTTACATGTCAAACAGGTAAAATTTTTTTTGCTTTCAATGTGCCATGTTGGAAGTGTTTCTATTTTGAAACTGCATCTCTCTTAACTAGAGGAGCTGACTGGAGAAATGAGCGAGTTCCTGGGCCAGAGCAAGGGCTGGCCCCAAAGGCACAAACTCGAGTGTCTGCCCAGTGGAAAGATGAGGAGTGATGGAAAAGGAAGCCAGTCCACAAAGGGGAAGCAAGACCTAGCTAGCTGTGCTCCATTTAAGCATCACAGTGGGCTTTCTTCTAAATGCTGATGTTATGTTTCCTGATCTACCCAAGACATATGTGACTGCAAGGAAAAGATTCAAGTCCCCCCAGGTTAGCTCACAAAATGGGTTCTGTTCAAAAGATGCACCCCAGGGGCTGAAGAGGTGACTCAGTAGTTTAGAGCACTTGTTCTTGCAAAGGACCTGGGTTCAATTCCCAGCACCTACATGGTGGCTCACAACCATTTATAACCCCAGTTCCAGTATTGGTGGAAATATTAAGGCAACTCCACGTAGTTAAAAGGGAGGTTTATTTTGTGGGGTAACTTACAAGTGAAGGGATAGGTTACAGGGTCCGGGAAAGGTGTAGTGCAGTCCAGCAGTGTTCTCTGGAGAACTCTGCTCAGTCTACTTCCAGCGTCCAGGATCCAGGAACCAAGAGAGCTGGCACATTGGGATCTCAGGTCTTAAGGGCTCCTGTCTCAGCCCCGCATTGTAGGCGTGACAGCTACAGGAAGCCTCAATGAGGGTGGTACTTCCAGGTCAAAGCTGGAACAGCTACCCACTACATTCCAGGGAATCCAATGCCCTCTTCTGGCCTCTGTGGGTACATACGTGCATGCAGGTGAAACACTCAGATTTATAAAATAAGTCTTTAAAATATATTAAGATTCACCCCTTGTGGAATCTGTAGAAAGTGGGATGGAGTGGGGAGACAAAGCAGAAACTCGGAGGGAAGCTGGGGCTGGTGTGAGGTGAGACCTCCCTGCAGCACAGTGTCCTGATTGTACCAGCTTCTCAACTAAGGTGATTGGTCTCCTATTTCTTCTGTGTGACTTAGGCCCTTGCTATTCAGAGATTGTCCCTGGGACCATCCACATTGGTATCACCTCAAAACTTGCTCAAAATGAGGGATCTTGAGGCCAGTATAGCCCTGTTAAATCAAGATTCACACTATGGATCTTTAGTAAGGCGTCAGATAAAGGGAGAGGAGGTGAGGGAGGGGTTGATAGAGGGAGATAGGATGTGGACAGGCTGCCTGGGTTGGCAGCAACATGTCACTGCTGAGGCAAGATGCCTCCTGACGGAATTCTGGTGAGGTGGATGAGCCGAAGGGCCTGGGCATGAGAAGTTATATAGGGCAACCAAGCTAGCCGCTGTGTGCATTTGAAATGTGTTTCTTGGTGACATCAAGTCTGTGCCTGTTCTAAGTGTTCCGCTCCAGAAGGGTCTACACTGTGGGCTGATTCCTGTCACATCTATGCATGTCTTCCGGAGTGAGACATTCTCACCTCTCCGGTGATTAGAGACGTCAACTGTCATTAGCAGAGTGAGTGAGTGGTCCTTTCTGAGACTGTTGTCACACAAATCTGCAATGTGCATATAAAGCAAAGAGTTAAGGGAGCTCTGTGATTCTTACCAGTTTGGTGATCCAGTAATGAGCTCCCACGGCCTTTCTTCTGAATCCATGCAAGGCGGCAGCTCTGCTAATGCTCTAACCCCGGGTGGTGGTTTCCGTACCTGGCTGCACAACAGAGTTGTGTGACATTTTCTCCTTAGGGCTTAAATCAGACTTGAGAGGCAGCCTGCGGGTAGCTAATTAATAGATTTTTTTTTCTTCTTCTTTTTTTTATTTTTTTTATTTTTTTACAGTTGTATGTACCTGGCATTATTCTGACTAAATTTTCAAGCTGATTAAAAATAAGACCTGAAACTTAGCAAGCATTGTTTCCTGCCCAAAAAGAGATGACCGGGGAAGCCCCAGGTGAGCTCTTGAGTTGACATACACCAAAAAGAAAAGAAGGAGACGGCTTCAGGCTCAAGGATCAGACACAAAACAGGTTCCTTTTTTCACTCTCTATCCTCTTAAAAGATATCTCTCTGTGCATCTCCCTGTGTGTGTCTCTCCCTGTGTGTGTGTCTCTCTGTGTGTGTCTCTCTCTCTGTCTCTCTGGCTCTGGCCCTCTCTCTCTCTGTCCCTCTGTCTCTGTGTCTCTGTCTCTCTCTCTGTCTGTCTCTGTGTCTCTCTGTGTCTCTCTCTGTGTCTCTGTGTCTCTCTTTGTGTCTCTGTGTCTCTCTGTGTCTCTGTCTCTGTCTCTGTCTCTCTCTCTCTCTCTCTCTCTCTCATCCACCCCACACACCCAGTTTTCAGCACACAGAAATTTCTGGTTCTCATTATCGACTGCCGGAAACACAGAAACCCCTCAAACAGCTGGTTGGAGATTTCTGTAGAAGCAAGCTCACTTCACGCCCCGCCAGCAAAAATGAATTCAATGGGACCTGTGTCCTGGGGCCACTCGGCTTGAATCCTGCTCCCAATTGGTAAGGGCTCCTGCCGTGTGCAGCCCTCCTGGTTAAAACAAATGCTGGCCACTCTTTTCGGTTAAAAATAGTTTTGCATCCGATGAGGATGGATGAGGACTGGGGTCGTCTCCGTGACGTCATTTTATAAATACATAAATAAAACGGACGGAAGGAGAACTTAAGCAAAAATAAACTATTGAAAACGGGAGCAGAGAACAACATCTTCATGGAGATTCTTCTTAAACTTTGTGCATCCAGTGGACATTCCAACCTGTCAAGAGACAGGACTTGATCCCAGTAGGTCAGTCACAAAGCCTCATCCTTCAGTCTCTGTGACTGGGGCAGGAGTAAACACATGACCCCATCTGGCCAATTGGAACTCCAGCCTGGGTTTCCTTCCAAATGAAGCGGAGGGAGGAGGACATTTTTCTGTGGGGTTGGGGGGAAGGGTGGGTATATGATGCTGGGGCTGCAGTGCCTGTAACCAGACCAAAGCGGCTCATCTGAGCAAACAAGTCAGTGTTCAGAGACGCTGAAACAGGCAGTATGCAGTGTGGCAGGGTTGGGTTTCCTGGTTCCAGCTATTCCTAATGCCAGGTCTACCCTGCCCTGTTCCTGACACGTTAACCAGGAAGTCATCCTCTATGTCGTCTCTCGGTCAGTTCAGTTTCTTTCCCTTACCACCAAGAAAGTCGTGTTCAATTCTCTTCTACCTCTGTGTTGGCCCTCTGCAAGCCCCCTTAATTAAGCAGAAATGCATCCTAAGAAACAAGGAAAGCTGACGGGCTATAAAGATCTATACTAGTCATAAAGCAACTGGAGCACTTTGAGGGATAAAAATGGAAAGGAGGTGGAGTGGGGGAGACAACTGTGAAGTATTTTATGCCAAGATCAAGTTGCCATTTTTACATGGACCTTCATTATGAATGGAATATAGTATTGTAGGACAGACGATAGATATGAGCAGCCAGGCTGGAAGAAGGAGTCCTAAAAGGCAGCCCAAGCACTCTTCCTGTTTGTACACCTTGACAAAATATTGTAAAAACCCTGTCCCCAGCTTTCATGCCAAAACCTCTGGTTTAAAAATGGCAAGCTGTCTAAACCAGCCGTCAGCCATGACAGGCATCATGGGACCCTGGGCAGTTTCAGAAACTGAGGTAACCAAGGAAACAGCAGCTGCATCGCAATAGCGGTGTCTCTGGTGGGCAGGAGGCCTCTTCATGGGTAAACATGCTTGAGGCTGCAGCCAGGTTGCTCCTGCTGTATCCAAAGCTAAGCCAGGGCACTCAGCCACTCGGGTCTGGGTCCTCAAAGACCTCGGTTTCATTATAGTGTCACTTAGGTTGGGATTTCTATTCCCTCTTTTTGTAGGTTTTTCTGAGGGATGATGAAAAGAAATACCTCAAAAGAAAGACTTTTCTCACCATAATTTGGGGAAGAAAAAGCATTATTTTACCCAATAAACATATTACCTACCTCACATACGTTCATAAAACCTGTTCAGATTCAACACTGGAGAACCTTCTATGCTGTCCTCTGCCCCTCAGGGCAGCCCACTCCAGTCTCTCTTTGAAATACATTTTGCTTTAATTTTTCTTTGCCAAATAAACTTCTATTTCTAATGTCTGTGTCTCTCAACAGAATTCTTTCCTTCAAAAAGACAAGAACCAGGAGAGTCCATTCGGTAGCTCTTGGCCAACGGAAAGGACGGTGGACAAACATCAAAACTGACCCCAGAGCACAGTCTCTTCACCTCTGAGTCTCTTCTTGTCTTAACAAAGATGATTTATAAGGAAAAAGAGAGAGAGGGAGAGAAAGGCACACCTGAGTGTTTCCTAAACCCTTTGACGACTGGCATTTCAGAATTACACGCAGAATCTCCAAGGACATACCCGACTTCTCCCATAAACCAAAAAAAGTTTAAAGAAAATTCTTGTCCTGCCCTTGTGATCTAAGATGTGTGGTGGGTTCTCTGACAGAGAGAGAGAGAACCCACCACCTGCTTCCCAGGTCCATCGCCCGTTCCTCAGAGGCAAAGCCTTTATCTGCTCAAAGAGCTTCATCTAGGTCATCTTAGCTGATCTTTGTATCTTTAGAACCTGATGCCAGGTGATGGCGTGCAGAGTAAAAGCCTTTCGAAAGCTAACGGAGACTGCGTACTGTTGGGTGGGTGCTACCAAGGGCTAGTTTGCTTCTGCGAGGTGGTGGCGACCCTCATCCTCCTGTTGGGCAATGACGTTAGTGGTGTGGGTTTTCAACCTTCTGCCTCCAGCCAGGCCCAGCCCCTGGGAGCAGGAGGAGTTGGAGTCGCAGGAGACCTAAGTAATGGCTCCTTTGGGGGGCCTCATGACTGAGGGCACAGAAAAAGTATTTGGCATCTTCGGGACCACAGGGACCCCCCATTAGTGACTCTTCTTATCACCATTTAGAGAGGTTGGCATGCTAATACACAGTTAGTATTCTAGGTGTCAATTTCTGGGCAATGTACTGAACAATTTTAAGTGGGCAGATACGGCCCAGTTGCCTTTGTGGACAAACAGAAGGTGGCTAGGGACCCGTGACATAGTCTGAGATTTTCCAAAAGTCCGTTTTGCATTTATGCCTGGCTTCTGCCATTAGCTCTTTCCTCTGACACCCTAAAATAAAAAGAAACAAGTTCCAGAAAACTCAAAGGTGAATGAAGACACCGAATGCTCTACCAAGAACCCTGACGTGGGAATCCAAGGAGAAGATCTGGTGTTACAAGAGGAATTAGCGGAGTCACGGCCCACTCCCAGGGAGGCAGAAGACTCTCGTGTCTGTACCAATGTTAACCAAAAGGCTAACATTTAAAACATGAATTTTTGCCCACTTTGGAACAGTAAAACAGTGTTTATGGTTCTCTTATTCTGAGTTTTGTGTAGATTTGAAGTATTTCAAAATAAAAAGTTAAGGGAATAATTCTAAAATAAAAGACAAAAATAAAATTTCCTCCAGGCTAGGGTAGTTGGCAGAGTGCTTGCCTAGCATGTACAAAGCCCTCCATTTGGTTTCCAGAACCCCATAAACCAGGTGGAAGCAGAAGGATCAGAAATTCAAGGCCATCTTCTGTATCACAGCAAGTTCAAAGCCAGCCTAGGACATATATAAATAAGTGAGTGAACCATTGCTTTGAAGATGGCATGCTGTTCATCTACAGGTTGGATGTGTAGGCTACAAAAATTAATACAAGAACAGATAGCCAAGCATCAAGGCATGTACCTGTCATCCTAGTAGTCAGAAAACTGAGGCCGAAGGATTGCTGTGAGTTCGAGGCCACCCTAGGTTACACAGTGAGACCCTGTCACAAGAAAAGAAATGGTGGCAGCCCAGACTACATCTATGGGAGTAAATGTAGAGGAGAAATTGAGAGAGAAATTTCTGATTGGAAACAAGAGACTACAGATGGGAGGGAGAAGTCAAAGATGACACTGTAATGTTTAGGTTAAGGTCGGTGGGTCAAGAAGAGGACAGAGAGCGAGATATGGTGGTGAACACCTGTAATCCCAGCACTTGGGAGGCTGAGGCAGGATCACAAGTTCCAGACTGGCCTGAGCAACACAGTAGGACCCGAGAGAGAGAGAGAGAGAGAGAGAGAGAGAGAGAGAGAGAGAAGGAGAAGAAGAAGAAGGAGGAGGAGGAGGAGGAGGAGGACGAGGACGAGGACGAGGACGAGGACGAGGACGAGGAGGACGAGGAGGACGAGGACGAGGACGAGGAGGAGAACGAGGAGGAGGAGGAGGAGGAGGAGGAGGAGGAGGAGGAGGAAGAGGAGGAAGAGGAGGAGGACGACGACGAGGACAACGAGGACGACGAGGAGGAGGACGAGGACGAGGAGGAGGACGAGGAGGAGGACGAGGAGGAGGACGAGGAGGAGAGAAGAGAGAAGAGAGAAGAGAAGAGACAATAGTCCATTTTGAGTTGGCCAGCTACTCCTGGGCATGAGGCCTGCCCTGGTGGGCAGCTGATATACACAGTGACACTCATTGGAGGAAACTGATTTTCCCTTTCTTGACAGTTATCAATTGAAAATAGCCTCTTGGGACTGCATTCCCTTCTCCTTCTCTGTGCTGGGATATCATCTGGCTTGAACCTGTGCAGATCTCGTACATTCTGGGGGTGACGGTAGGAGAATGAGAATGGAGGGAGGTGGGGAGGGAGGTTATCTGGGTGGAGTTGAGGGAAGGGAAAGAATATGTTCAAGATACAGTCTGTGAAAAAAAATGTGAAGAAAGAAAATCAGTAAATTTCAATGAAAAAGGGGGAGGGAAGGAAGGAATGGGGGGAGGAGGAAGAGGGAAATAAGTTATACGTGGTTCCTATCAGCCTCCAGGCAGAGATGGCAGTCTGGTTGGTGAGAGAGTGGCCCCACCTGTGAAGTTCTGAAGACTTGGAAGTGAGAAGGAAAAAGGCAAGTTCCGCTTGCCCGCTGGAGATGGCTGAGGGGAGAAGCGTCCACAATGAAGCCTTCCACACTCACTCCATATTGTTTCCTGGTCTAACCGATTCCTGGACAAATTCCACTCCTCATGAACATGTCTTCTCAGTCTGCATTTTCCTTTTTATGTGGCTGGTGCCAACGCCAAGCGAGGCTCCTAACAAATGTCTCTCTTCATCTATTTTTATCGCCCCAACAAATCCAAGGGCTCATAATTAGCGAGGTTTACATAACAGGTATAATTTCTTGATAATAAACTCAGCCCGTTATAGTTGTTTTTCCTTAATGGAGCATTTCGTGCTTGAAACAAACAGCAGGCATTAACCAAAGATATCTGGATAGCAATAATGCTTAGCTGCGATGGCGGATGGCTTGCTACTCTCTCGAAGCTAATCATAATTCTAAAACAACATAAAAACATTAGGAGATTAATAAAAGCCATTTCATCAGAGCAGACTCATTCTTCTCTAGTGCCTTGTGTGTCACACCAAGGAAAGCTGCTTTATTACAAGGGTAGCAGCGCGTTTATGACAGGCACTTGAAAAATAAGTCTGCCGCGCCTGCTGAAACTCCGCTTCTTGGTTGTAAGCCGCGCCGTCATCAGAAACACACTTTAAAAGGAAAAATGACCACGTGCCTTAAATGTGTGGTTCTTGCTAATAGAAGACTTGGCAGGTGCATCTGTTAGAATTTAGACTGTTGATGTATGATCTGTGTTCAACCATTAAGTCAACATGGTAGCCGTATGAGATCTAAATAAGCAAATGAGAGGGGGTTTTGATTACTCAGTATTTTATAGTCAAGCATGTAGTTTCAAAGATGGAGAAAGGCCACTTCCACCTCAGCTCCTCTGCTTGTCAATGATTAGAAAACAGTTGGCTAAATGATTGCCCTTGCTGGTCATTCATCCCCATCTTCCTCCACCAGGAAATCCAGAACTCCAACAGGCTGCAAAGAGTCTGCCCCACCCCAACTCCACCCTAAACAAATACTTCAACAGACAGCAGAGATGGCCAAAACTACCCAGCAAAACTTATTCTTCTACTTCAAGATCTAAAGATGGGCCTGAGAACAGCTGCTCACCCAGACAAGTCCATTTCCCACTCCTTCTGAAGCAAGGGAGAGACAAGGCAACCCCTCATCATGGGTGGGGGACAGGAATAGCCACGTCTGGATCAAGGCTTTTAAGAGACAGGCGTGAGGCTGGGCATGTAGCTCAACAGTTGAGTTTGCCTAATGTGTGTAAGGCCCAGGATTTGATCCCCATCATTGCAAATAAGAAGGCAGAGGAGAAGGAAGAGGGGGAGAAGGAACAAAAGCAGAATCTCTCCCCATCCGTGTTTTCCTCTTCCCTGTCCACCAGCTGGGTACAGATGATAACTGGTTCCCTAGGAACTGCAGAATCCCAATATGTCTCCTGGGCCCCTAAATCATGGCACAGAGCATGAATCATCCACTGGCCCCTTGTGAACGAAAGAGAGATTCCTGTTATGTTTGAGCCATTAAACATCTGGGACAGATGTGCTGCAACAGGCTACCTTCTGTAATATTCCAGAGGCCGCCTCATAAATAACCAAGTAATATAAACTAACCAGTCAGTCACATGTCATCTACGTGTCTTTCTACTGTTTCAATGTGAGGTGCCCTAATGTCCGCCATCTGCTGGGCTTCCCCTCGATTGGCCTCTACGCCACTTCTACTGAGATCATCAGACATAATTGCCATGTGGGTACCACTGCCTCCATGGAAATTTCCACTGCTCCTTCCTCAACCCCTCTGAACACAGCTGCCTCAACTGGATCCCTCAAAATCTCAAAATGGAGCTAGAGAGATAGATGGTCAGCAGTTAAGAGCTCTGGTTGTCCTTCCAGAGGACTGGGGTTCTAGTCCCACCCACTGGTATTTCAAACATCTGTAACTCTAGTTCCAAGGGATCTAACGCCCCCTTCTGGTCTCTACAGGCAGTGCACACACAGTGCAAATATACACAAAGGCAAAACAACTGTATATATAAAAAAATTAATTATTTTCATCTTTAAATGCCTCCAAGTCGGTAGTGAAGTTGACAAGCATTTCCTTCTCCATTTGATGCTACATTCATTTGACTTTAGCAATGAAAGAAAGAAAAAACTCTTAATGGTGGCTTAGGCAATAAAAGCATGTATTTTTCTCAATTTACCAAGTGTCGAGTGCTAGGGAGATGGCTCAGCTAATAACGTGCTTGCCACAAAAGCATGAGGACCTGAATTCAGATACCCAGGACCCACACATAAAGCCAGACATGGCAGCCTGGGCCTGCAACCCCAGAGTGGGGAAAGTGGAGATCGGCAGATCCTTGGGGCTCAATGGCCAGACGGCTCTAGGCTCAGTGAGAGACTCTGACTCAATAAGGTGAAGGAAGACATCTAGTGTTGACCTCTGACTTCCACATGTATGTGCACCAAAGTGTGCTCGCACATGCTCACACAGAAAAAGCAGTGTGGGGTGCAGAGCTCCAAACGTGGTGCAGTAGCTCCACACACCTTCAGTCACACAATGTCTCTGTCTTTTCTGCCTCTCTGGTCTCTCAGCTTTACATTATTGTCAGTGCATCTTCACACAGCATCGACGGGACCCAAAAATATCATCTCCCCAGAAGCCCACTCACACAGATTTCTCTAAACATAGTGCTGAGCAGAACCAGCTCATGGGGTCATCCGAGCTCTGGAGAGTTCCAGAAGGAGGAGACAACGTCAAAAGAATGGGATGAAGACTAATGACTGAATCATGACTTTAGTCCCTGAAGTTAAACATAAGTCTACTGGGTGCATGTAAATGTGTCTGCACAAGAAAACAGAATGGCTACTGAAGGGAAGGTCAACTAATTGTCTCTGCCACAGACACACATTCCACCATCACCTTTCACAGAGAGAAGACAGACTTCCATCTTCTACCACAGACAGCAGGCATAAGGTGAAGACATCTGTACCCATGTTACACACGGGCCGGGCGGTGGTGGTGCACACCTTTAATCCCAGCACTCGGGAGGCAGAGGCAGGCGGATCTCTGTGAGTTCGAGGCCAGCCTGGTCTACAAAGTGAGTTCCAGGAAAGGCGCAAAGCTACACAGAGAAACCCTGTCTCGAAAAAACAAAACAAAAAAACAAAAGCCCATGTTACAAAGACACACGCATATATACACATGTGTATGCACATACACATACCATACACACATGCACAAGTACACATACACACACATACCTATCCCACAATAGTCATTGTTTGGGCTCAAGTCACAACTTACTGCCCTATCACATCACTTCTCATTTGACAGAATCACATGACCAGACTTCAAATCAACAAATATCATGTGACGCTCACACAAGACTCTGGGAATTGTTAGAAAAATTATTGTCCCATAAGTGACCTAAGTGACCTATATCCAGATGGCAAGTACTGTAAGGGTCCAAGCTGTATTAACAGTAACAGTAATAAGGACAAACAGACTATCTGTTCGATATTAACGGCATTTAAGCACAAAAAGTAGACCTCTCGTTGGAAATGATGTGTTAATATTCTGAGAGGAAAAAGTCTAATTCATCCACAACTTCAAAGGAAAACATCTCCCAGGGGAAATTAACTTAATCATAAAGGGAAAATGCCCACAGAGCTAAATGCATTTTTTTAGACTCAATATTTTTCCCTTTGCCTATTTCAATGAATTTCCAAAATGATGGATGCTGAGCAACCTGAGATGAGGCTTTCTGATTGTCCAAGTTCCGTACTTAGGGCAGTCCAGGAGCCTTTGATAAGAGGCAGGGCAAGGACTGCGTTCCTGATCGTGATTTCTACAGCTCACCTCTATCAAGAAAGAGGTGAGAGAGACGTGTTCGGGGCTTCAGTTCAAAGTTGGTGGTTTCTGCTCTACACAATGTCCCTGGAGCTATGAACCAGTTAAGTGGGTGCCTGCTAACAGCAAACGGGGGAATAACAAATGCACGTAACAGAGGATTTGGAGGGATTTGTTTCTGCTCTGTGACTACTGGGGAATTCAAACTCCTCCCAGCCATCTCCTCTCCTTCCTTTTTTCCTTCCCTCCCTCCCTCCAGGCTCTTCCACGTGTCCCCAGTAAAAGAGCTGTTGTGGCAGGTGAGTTGGGGGTAAAGAAAACAGAGAAAGGAAAACAAAGTGAACAGCTCTGTGAAAAGGGAGCCAGGATGTCCTCACACAGCCAGGAGCGGCCACTTCAACAAAGACAGCTGGTTGGGTCAAGAAAAAGAATAGTTTAGGTGACTTTTTTTAGATTTTTTTTCATCCAATATATATCACACATTTAACCATATCCCACCCATTATTGTCTCTTGTGCCCCTCCTCCTCCCACGGAGCTGAGACTTTGTGTGTCAGTGTCCCGCCGCATTAATTAGTGTTACCTGTGTGAACATGAGGGGGGGGTGTTATTGGCTACACCACAGAGGAATATGATTCCCTCTCTTAAGTAAAGTTTCTATCGCTGTGAAGAGACACCAGGACCACGGCAACTCTTACAAAGGAAAACATTTAACTGGGGTGGTGACTTACAGTTTCATAGGTTTAGTCCATTGTCATCATGGCGGGACATGGCGGCATGCAGTCAGACATGGTGCTGGAGAAGGAGCTGAGAGTTCTACATCTTAATCCTCAGGCAGCAGCAGAAGACTGTGAGCCACACTGGGCAGGGCTTGAGCATATGAGACCTCAAAGCCTGCCCCCACAGTGACACACATCTTCCAACAGGGCCACACCTACTCCAAAAGGCCACACCTACTCCAACAAAGCCACAGTCACTCCAACAAGGCCACACCTCCTAATAGTGCCACTCCCTAGAGGCCAAGCATTCAAATACATGAGTCTATGGGGGCCATACTCACTCAAACCACCTGGTCTCAATATGTAGGACCTGTTGACCACCACCTGCCTCAGCCTCACAAGCCCTGAGATTACAGGTGTGTGCCGCCAGCTCCCACAAAGCTTTTATCTCCAATTTCTATCATCACAGCTTACATGTTGGAGCGTGGTTCTGTTTGTTATTGTCCTCTAGAGCAGGACAGGCAACCACAGCAGAGCCAAATTCAGCTTAGCATCCAGTTTAGTATCACTGAAGAACAGTTTTGACATTGCTGATGACAATATTTTTGAATGTTATAGAAGTACCTACATTTGACCTTTCAACTTTTTTCAATCTAAAATAGAGGGAAAAAATTGTTTTGTTTTCTAGATCAGGTTTCTCTATATCCTTGGCTGTCCTGGAACTCACTTTGTACACCAGACTAGCCTCTAACTCAGAGATCCACCTGCCTCTGCCTTCCAGAGTGCTGGAATCAAAGATGTGCACCACTACTGCCTGGTGAGAAAAAGTAAAAAAATTAACTCCTGCTCTGGTTAAGCCCTCTAGGGACAGTAGCATCTTCTATAGTACAGACTCTGTAAGCTTCTGCCTTGGATCCATCATTGCTTAGTGGTTAGATCAATGAAAGCAAGTTATGGGAACATTCTGAAACCAGAGAAGATGTCTCTTTTATTTATAAGCAAAGAGCCCAAGGAGAACCCCCACAACATAGTCCCTTGGTCAGGCCCTGCCAGCAAAAAGCCTCAGAACACTTTCTCAGGTCCGTCTTTAAATCAAACTGGCCGGCATCTGTGTTTCATCAGATGTTGAGGCACCGTGCGTGGATTATGTGCTGATGAAAAAGTCAGTGCATTTAGTAGGAAGTTCAAAGAACACTAATCTTATTCCTAAGGAGAGGTACAGCGTAAGTCATAGGTAAGTGACCACCCTGATACTGTGCTAAGGATCTATGACAATCTGAACCTATTGGAGCAACCCTGGAAAACACGGCCTCTCTCCTGTGAGATTCAAAGCTGCCTTGTAACGTGGTTGATGGTAAGACGAGAGAGAAACACACTGACGAAATCACCTTTTTCACTACGAATAACATCAGAAAGACGAGAATTTGCTTGGCACATTTTTATGCCCATTCTGAACAACTTCAGAGGTGAAAGTTTCTGAGCCTTTGGCAGAGAGACTCTCTAAGCTAATGCTTTTCGTTGTCATGCTTGTCTTCCAAGGCAACATCTCTAGGTCTCAAGGGTTTATTCCGCAGCCAACACACAACACTGAATTGAAACCTTTCGAATCATTTTCTAACCCAAACTATATTATAATTTTTTTGCTCTTTTAACAGCTTGGGGATATAAAACCTTGACATGTAAACAAATATTGATGCTTCCTTTGAAACTTGGGAGGAAAGAGTCAATAAATTGGATAGAGCTAAACATTCTGACCAGCTAGCTGGGTGTAATTAGCCTAACGCTATTGCGCAGGTGAATTGTGGCCGTGTGTTGTGTAGACAGCATCAGAGAATAACTCTTCCTTCCTCCCTGCAGAGTGCTCTTTTAGAAGTCTTACTGCTCTAGTTAGCTCAATGCTATTTATTTTTACTTCTCATTAGTTTGGTCCTCAGGAGAAATGTTCACTGTTTAGCAACAATAAATTTTATTTCCCATGTGTACGTCTGGTTACAAAGCTGATACAAATCCCTCCAAATCTTTCATGCCACCTCATATGCATTTATTATGTCCTTCATCTTTTCATCAACCGTTCCACTATGCAGCCAATTTCAAAGTCATCTCTGTAAATTGGGCATCACAGGTGTGGCAGAAAGCCCTGGAGACAGACATCTCACCCGCTCCGCTCTGCCGTGGGTGCTCTATCAAGTCAATCACACAGCTAACCCTGTTTAGGGACATCGGTTTTGTTTAAATGCGAACTTAGGAGCACACTAATCACAAGTAATCAACCAACAAGTATTTCTATTCATTAAATTATTTCCTCAGGAGTTGCTCTGGGTAAAAGGAAAATAAAACCAGAATAAATGAATGGAGGGGGTAAGCATATGTCCTGGTCAGTTTTCTTGCCAGCTTGGCACAAACTGGAGTCATCCGGGAAGAACCACAATCAGGTAGGTGGCCTGTAGGCAAGTCTGTAGGGCATTTTCTTGATTAATGATTGATATGGGAGGGCCCAGCCCACCCTGGGCAGTGTCACCCCTGGGCTGATGGTCCTGGGTTGCAAAAGCAAGCAGGCTGAGCAAGCCATGGAGAGCAAGGCAGTAAGCAGTATTCCTCCATGGTCTCCACTTCAGTTCCTGCCTTGAGTTCCTGCCCTGGCTTCCTTCATGATAGACTGCAACTGTAAAGGGAAATCAACCCTTTCTTCCCCATGTTGCTTTTGGTCAATGTTTGTCTCAGCCATAGGAAAGTAAACCAGGACAGTTTCAATGATTTTTTTTGTTTTTTGTTCAGAGTGGATTCAAACTTAGCTGAGGATCCAGAAACATTAACTTCAAAAGAGAGTGCCATACACAAGGACACAAAGCCACCCTCAACCAAAAGAGACTAATGTCAATCTACCACGCTAAAATATATTTAAGCTATATTAAAATTTTTCTAGGATTAAGTTAACCAGCATGTTTTATTATCAGGAGGCATGTGTTTATGCAGATGAATGTATGTGGATTTGGGTACACACTGACATGCTCCCACAAATGTGGAGGTCAAAGGTCGACCTTGGGTGTCAGTCCTCAGAAGTCATCCATCTGGTCTTTCCAGACAGGTTTTCTCACTCGCCTGGAGCTTGCTGGTTAGACTAGGTTAGTTGGCTGGCAAGGCCCAGCGATGCACAGGTATCCCACCTCCCCACCCCCGACATTGATGTCACAAGCCTGCAATTAGCCTGTCTGGCTTTCATACAAGGACTCTAGGGTTCCAACACAGTCCTCATGCTTATAAGACAAACACTTTACCAACTAAGCTACCTCCCCAGCCCCTCAGTCAGCAATTCTCTTTAAGTACCACAGCTTATGATTACAGACAGGCGTGGTAGCACGTGCCTTTAGTCCTGGTACTCCAGAGGCAGGGGGATCTCCAAGTTCAAGGCCAGCCAGACCTACAGAGTGAGACCCTGTCTTAAGATTAATATCATTTTCCCACTTCTCCCAAATTTATGGCCTCCTCTTTAACCATTGTTCCATATACCTATAAATCAATAAATACATAACCACAGCCTGCTGAGTCCACTCAGTGTTGCCTAGGGCCCACCACTTGGTATTGATAGCCAACAGGGACTCATCCCTGGGGAAGTTGCTTGTGTCTTTTCGGCTAAGGTTGAGCCCCCGTGAGATTCCCTCATCTATGTTGGGATGTCAACTGTTATGGGAGTTGTTTGGGTCTTGTGTAGACAGCTGTACGCTGAGATTTCGTGGGTGTGGCTTCCCTCCCATAGCTTAAAAACACTCACAAAAGACTTCCTGGTCCTCTATCTCTTCCAATCTTACTGTCTGTCCATCCCTCTCCCTTCTTCAATGTTCACTGAGTCTTAAACACAGGAGTTGTATTGTAGATGCATTGAGAGCTCTAGAGAAAGTCATAATTAACCCCGAGGAAGTCATGGGTACAGATCCCTTAACATACACAGACATCAAGGTCAAGGAGAAGACAAGTCCTAAGAGGAGCGTGGAGCAGAGAAGAGACTCATCTATGTTCTCCTTTTCCGCACATCAGAATGTTCCAAAGAGGCCTTCAACCCACAGAGATCCACCTGTCTGTCTCCGGAGTGTCAGGATTAAAGGTGTGCATCACCACTACCCGGCTGGTTTGGTTATTTTTTTTTTTTTAATCTACCAGAATTTTATGTCTTCAGGTAGAGAGAGAGATGGTTTCCACTGTAATTAGTCAGTTCTTTTGGGGCCTGATTTGCCATGTCTCTTTTCTAACTGGATCTTTTGCATCATTCTAGACGCAGAATAGATAGTTCAGCCCTCATGAATAAACACATCTTGATTCTCTACCTGGCTTTTCTGCCTCTTCACAGTGACTGGGGGGCAGCACAAGAAGGATGCTCACCACCTTGCTTCCTTCGGATTCCTCGGCTTCGATGGGGTAGAGAAGGCCAGGATCCCTGGCCAGGTACCTGGGTGAATCTGAAGGTTCCCCTCTATTGTGAGCAAGGGTGAACGCTTTGGTGACGTGAATTGTCAATAAGAAGCACATTCGACAGACTTCAATAACCCTTTGAACTCCATGCTTTTTAAGTCGGAAAACCTGTACTAGAGGAAGTTTGGACCTAATATATTTTTACTGTGGCACTCTACCCGAGTTCCCCTGCCGCCCCTTGCCAACCACGTAGGACGTTTGAACATGTCACCGCTCCTCAGTTCTGTAACACAAAGGCAGAAATCTCCGTGCCTATTTGAATTATTTTATCAGGTCTCTTTTCCATTTCTGATTTTACTTGCGTATCACTCGCTTATTTTCTGTACAGAAAGGGCATTTTAAAGGGTATTTTCAGATAAAGCACTTTATTATTATTAAGCATTGTAAAATTATTATTGCACATCACTTTTATTACGTAGTTCATTTTAAATGGGCCAGAATATCTTAATCATCCAAGGAAAGCCAGAGTTTATAGCTTAAAATTGAAAATATATCTACATTTTTTCCATAAAATATGCATGCATGATTTTCAGCCCCATTTAACTAATGTGTTTTGGAAATATGTTACAATAGTAAATTCAACAAACCTCAGTCAAGGAAAAGAGTAATATAAAAAGTGTGATTAATAGCAACATGATGGGCTTTTTTTTTCATTTTACAGGAGACCTTATTCTAAAATATGAATCATTTTACATAGATAACCTCTATATTTCCATGTCGTTTGTCTAAACAGTAGTCTGTACAACTCTGGGTGCAGAATTGAAAATTATAGCAGAAACTCAAAACTGTCAAAACAACATAAATTACCCACAATGCCCTTGCAAAGAAAAAAAACTGCAACTGATAAAGAATTAAAGAGTAACCAAAAAGAATCGATAGTATGCGCACCCTGGATACAGAAAGGGTCAGAAATGTAGCATATTTGCAATCTTGTCACTGGAAAATATTTCTTTATTGCACTGGTGATCTGAAAACAAGTTGTCAGGTCATTGAGTGATCTAGCTTTGCAATTACCTCTCGGTCAACGCACAAAACATGTGGCACTGAACATAAAAGGAACTTTTTCCTAGTTTAGTCATTTCTCAGATGTGACGCCACAGGAAACTAAGTTTCGTTTCGTTTTGTTGTTTTAATGGTTCAGTGCTTTTATTGAAACCTGACAATTGATACGAAGAATTTGAGTCTGGTACAATCCCTTCCCTGGCTACAGAGGCGCCATTCCTTAACCCTGCGTGACTGGTTGGGTTGTCAGACAGCTGGAGGGCAGTGCTGAAAGGAACCAGGTTCTCACGGGACTCCGGGGCATGTTGGCGGGCACCGAGCTGCTGTCCCCTGTCTGCTGGAGCATGGACCACGGTGTGAGCTGGTTCCCAAGCGGCCGCAGGCTCATTCCCAGAACAGAGTTCACAGAGCAGAAAACAGCTGTGTTTGCCCACTGCTTGCTCTTCCAGCTGAAACACGGAGATGAGCACCAGGCCATGGATGAGGGTCCAGTCGGCAGCCTCATGCTTCCGGACAGACTGAGTAAGAAAGGTGTGGTGTCCCCTACTCCTGGAATGGCACATGGCCTGCACACTGAACCTCATGTGTCTTGGGCATGTTCTTCCAAACCAAAGTGAAGCCAAGCCCAGCTGATTTTTGCTGCGGGGCTGTTTTCTAGCCTGTTCCCATAAAGCTCTTGAGACGCTTCTCCAGCACATTCTTGATTGATAAATGTGTGTGCACGTTGGACAGGATCTTATGGGTTCACAGAGCAGCCTGTGCACTGTGAGCATGGAGAGGGGCAGGCAGGCTGGCTCTGTGTAGATCACAATGTCGTTTGGTGCCCCATAACCCTTTCCAAGCACCAAACTCGAATCCAACGCATTGGTGGTTAAAGCTGTGGGCTTTCATCGGCTTGCAGGATGTCGGTTACATCCAAGTCGACATCTGGAGCATGAGCCGTCTCCGAAAGGCCATGACTGTGGTCTTTAACTCACACAAGAGTTTTAAAATATCTTGGCTGGGTTGGAGGGCTTGTAAAGACGGATCAAATGTTTCCTGCATGTGGCCGGCAGTGGCGGAGGGGCTGGCAGTCTTACTGTGCACACTGGGGAGCCAAGTGTGGGGCCTCCAGACCAGGCTTCACCCGATACTACCCCAAGGCCTGAACCAAAGGAGGGAGGGTAGTGGAGAGGGACACAAAAGCTTAGAGATTGCCCAAGATTACCTCTGTGCTCGGCCACCATCTTTCTCTGAGCAAGCTTGTTAGACGGGCACATTTCTGTTAGTCAAAACTGGTTTGTAGCTTTTGCTTTGTTTTGTCAAGGAGGGCTGGTTCGTTTTATGCCAACTTGACACAACCTAGAGCCATCTGAGGAGGGAACCGACACTGAAAAATCGCTTCCATAAGAGCCAGGCTGTGGGCAAGCCCGTAGAGCATTGTCTTAATTAGTGATTAATGGGGGCGGGCCCAGCCCATGGTGGGTGATGCCATCCCTGGGCTGGTGGTCCTGGGTTCTATAAGAAAGCAGGCTGAGCAAGCCATGGGGAGCAAGCCAGTAAGCAGGACCCCTCCATGGCCTCGGTGTCAGCTCCTGCATCTAGGTTCCTACCCTGTTTGAGTTTCTTCCCTAACTGTTTTCAGTGATGAACTGTTCCGTGGGAGTGTGATTGAAATAAACCCTCTCCTCCCAAAGTTGCTTTTGGTCACAGTGTTTCACCACAGCCATAGAAGCCCTGACTAAGATGGGGGGAGTGTTTGTTTAGGGTGTGTGAACTTGTTTGATTTCTTCATTCATTGCTGGGTTTGAATCTAGATCCTCACACATACTGACTGAGTGAGCACGCTAACCACAGGGCTACCTCCTTAGCCCCCATTATAGTTTCCACTAGAGAAAAGAAAGTTCCCGTGCACAGAAGAGCAGGTCTAATCTCCTGCTTTGCATGGCTAGGTGGTAACTGGAGTTCTCAGCTCAACTGTGTGCCATGAATACAATACACTGAATTTGCATAGCTCTTCCCTCAGTGGAATTCCAAGGGCTCGGTCTTCTCATTGGGACGCATAACAGTTTCTAGGAGCAAGAAGCTAGGAGATGTCTCCATTTTCAACATCCTGAGGGAGCTGCGTAGGGAGACTGGACGACACACCTTCCACCAAGCAGATTGGAAAGTGGTTTCCCAGTGACCGCAGAGCTTCAGATGGCTGCTTTAGCAGGATTCCAGAAGCAGGGCATTTGCTGATCACGCACAGGCACCTCCTTTCAACATAGGCCATCAAACATGTGAGACATAAGCATCAAGAACTGACAGGCCTTTACCTGTACCTCTCCTATGGCCTTTGCCCAGCATCCCTTCCCACTCAGCCCACTACTGACCACCACCCAAATGACTGCCTCCTAGCACCTAACACCATCCCTTTCTTCAGCCCCTCTGATTCTGTTCTCCCCAAGGGACAGTAAGAAAAAGAAGAAACAGTTCTGGTCTCCTCAGACTTCGGTTTCCTTGGAGTGGGTTCTCTTCTCTATTCTTTTGGATTAGCGTAGCTGATAACAACACTCTCTTCCTGCCTTTGGCTCCTGTGCCTCAGTGCTCCTTCCTGGCTTCTACAGTGTGGTGATGCCAGTCATCACCTTTGAACCCATTCTGCAGCTCAATCCTCCCACAGCGTCCTCCCAGGACAAGCCCCAGACAGACAGCCCCTTCTCTGGGTCAAGTAGCTCCTACAGCCGTGGACTTAATGTAACGATGATGGCCGCAGTGCGAGGCTAAGGAAGATGACCTCAGGCAACCACGGAACTCTGTGGTCACAGGACGACACTGCTAGCGAGTGGCCAGAAGTGTGGCTGAGCCCTAGCGTTCTGCCAAAGAGAGAAGGACGGGGAAGCCAGTCGGTGTCTGGACAAACAGCCCCAGAATAAGCATCCCATGGACCACAGAACTGAACGGGTCTTCCTCAGAGAAGAGGGATTGGATCATTGTAGTCTTCTTGCTTAAAACTGAGCACCATAGCAACCCTGAAGAGAATGCCCCATGTCAAGGACAGAGGATAGGGACCCTGTGGTGCATTGTAGGACTTCTCAGCCACTGGCTTCTTACCTCTTGACTTCCTATTAAGAAATAATGATTCATCTATTTTTGGTTAAGATATTTTGATTAAGAATTTTCTACTACTTGTAACCAACTCAATTTTTTTCACATTAAATGTTGACCAGAGTGGTGACGGATAGTCAAAGCTCACAGATTTACCTGCAGACATCTTGGCTTTTTAATTTTTACCTGGAAACGCCTCCCAACATTTGACCAACAAGACTGAAGTCCCTTCATCTTTTGGACAAAGCATACTAATACATAAAGTGTGAGAGCTGAAGTTATGTTTTAAATCGCCGTGCTTAAGAGATCTATAAAACAAAACCGCCTCTGACCTGTAAGCCCCGCTCGCCCAAGGACAAGTTAACTTGCTGGAATGCTGGGAGCTGCTGTTTATATAAGATAACAAGCCATGCGTTTTCACTTCTTTAAACAAGGTTAGTTGCCCCAACTGCACTGGGTATGTTTGATCACACAGGAGGTACGTCAGGATGTATGCTTGCCCACCCCACCGATGAAGCGGGGGACATGCGGAGCCTTGTGAGTCTTGCCTTTATAAGCTCCTTTCTAGTGTAATTCAGCACCGTTCTCTGGGAATCCCAGGTACGGACCTGGCCCATGTCCATCTTCCTGGCCAGTATTCAATAAAGCTTGCTTCAAATTTGGCTCAAAAATTGTGGTAGTGGTCTTATTCTCACAGTGGGGTTAACAAAAGGAAATGATATTTAAGCATAAACGCCTCAAAGAGCATCCTGGCATAAACCAGAGAGACACAAAGGGGTTGATAAATCACTTCATCTTAGGAAAGGCTGTGTCCTATCTCCATTCTTCCTAGCTGTGTGTCCTTGAGGAAATGACCAAAGCATCTAAGTTTAGTTTCTTTATAAAGTACACAGGGTCTGGAGAGATGGCTCAGAGGTTGGGAGCACTGGCTGCTCTTCCAGAGGTCCTGAGTTCAATTCCCAGCACCCACATGGTGGCTCACAACTGTATGGTTCGATCTGATGCCCTCTTTTGGCCTGTAGGCAGAACACTGTATACATAATGAATGGATAAATCTCAATTAAAAAAATAAAAAATAAAGTACACAGAATAATCTCTGCCTTGGAGAGTGAACATAAAGTTAAAACACGTACATATGAATAATTGTCAACAGTGGCTATTATTATCTCTCTGAATGTGTTTCCTATAATTTTGGTAATAACCTCTGTTCAGGTTGCTATAACAAACTACCATAAGCTAAGTTGCTTATAAACAATACAGGTTTGTCTCTGAGGCAGATTCAGGGGCTGACGAGGGCCGTTTTCTCCCTTTCGTTAGATGGTACAGAGGGGACCATGCAGCTTTCTGAGGTCCCTTTAGAAAAGTACCAATACCACGCATGAGGGCTCTGTAACAAGGCCCCAGACCTCAGCAGGCCAAGGCCTGAGCACAGCTGACTCCATGACGGAAGTGACCCTCAGGCTGAAGACCAGTACAGAGACAGCAGCCCTGCCAGAGGTAAAACAAAGGAGCCTCTAAATGTGCCGGCCTCGCTTCCTGCTTCTGTAGTTCCACTTCTGGATAACATTCTTAACTGAAGTATGTCAGCCCAGGACGTACGTGTGCGTGTGTGCGTGCGTGCGCGTGTGTGCGTGCGTGCGTCTGTGCGCGCGCGTGCGTCTGTGCGCGTGTGCGCGCGCGTGCGTCTGTGCGCGTGTGCGCGTGTGCGCGCGCGCGTCTGTGCGCGTGTGCGCGCGCGTGCGTCTGTGCGCGCGCGTGCGTCTGTGCGCGCGC
>CABHPR010127163.1:0-13257 GCA_902168415.1 Peromyscus melanophrys | reverse complement strand
TGTGCGCGCGCGTGCGTCTGTGCGCGCGCGTGCGTCTGTGCGCGCGCGTGCGCTTGTGCGTGTGTGCGTGTGTGCGTGTGTGCGTGCGTGCGCGCTTAAAAGCTCACCCTGAGGAAGGTGTGGGGTTACCCTGGGGTCCCCAGTAAGCAGTGTACTTGCCGGTTAGCTAATAAAGACTTTCTATTGGCTTAAACCCATATCCAAGCATCTTCTCTGGTGAATACCCCAAAACAGGCCCCACCCTCATGAGCAAATCACCTTTCAAAACTCCAACTCGATATTATCTTGTTTTCAAGCAAAAGATAAAATGGTAGATGCTGTGGAATAATCCTTCTGTACACTGTGAATATGTATTACTCTCCCGTTGTTAATAAAGAGCTGATTGGCTGGTAGCCAGGTAGGACGTGTAGGCAGGACAGTCAAACTGAGAATGCTGGGAGGAAGAAGGGTGGGGTCAGAGGGTTGTAAGAGCTAGTTAGTAATAAGCCTGAGCTATCAGCTGAGCATTTACAATTAATATTAAGTCTCTCTGTTGGTTATTTGGGAGCAGGAGGTAGGGGCAGGAAACTTCCACCAACAGGTAGAAGTTGACATTGATGTAGGAACTTGATTCTAGTCGAAAGTAGGCCCAAGAAGGAGATTCTGGTTTGGGGTTAGCTCAGTGGATACCCTGTGTGGTAGTTTGAATGTATTTGGCTCCCATAGTCTCATTGGGAGTGGCACTATTAGGAGGTGTGGCTTTGTTGGAGTGGGTACAGCCTTGTTGGAGGAAGTGCATCACTGTGGGGACAGGCTTTTAGGTGTCCTAGGCTCAGGATACCACCCAGTGTCTCAACTTCCTGTTGCCTGCAAGATGTAGGACTCTCAGCTACTTCTCCAGCACCATGTCTGCCTGCACACTGCCATGCTCCCTGCCATGATGACAATGGACTGAACTGTAAGTGAGCCACCCCAATTAAATGTTTCCCTTGATAAGAGTTGCTGTGGTCACAGCAATAGAAACCCTGTCTAAGACACCCTGACAATGCAGTGTCCCATGAGCAGAGCACAAAACCATGGGTATTCTAGTCCCCTGCGTCAGACCTCCAGAACCACACAAAACCAGAAGACTGGGGTTTTCTGGTGGGCAGATGGTTAGTCGTCAATAAAAGGAGCTTTTTGCACTTTGAATGTTGTGAGTTTATCTGTCGTCCTCTACACCTGTCACCAAGGTCACTCTGGGATAAGGGAGTGTGTCCCTTATTGTTTTTATGAAAAGCACAGAAAATGCCGGGCATTGGTGGCACACGCCTTTAATCCCAGCACTGGGGAGGCAGAGGCAGGTGGATCTCTGTGAGTTCGAGGCCAGCCTGGGCTACCAAGTGAGCTCCAGGAAAGGCGCAAAGCTACACAGAGAAACCCTGTCTCGAAAAACCAAAAAAAAAAAAAGTATTTGAAGGAAAAAATGAACTAAAAAGAGGAGTGGGACATGATTTGTCCTAAAGCATGGAGAAGACTTATTATAGATACAAGGGAGAAAAAAAGCAGGCGGAGGGAAGAGTCCAGGCTGAACATGGCAGGCAGACTAAACCAGACCTTGAGAGAAGGGGAGGGAGAGCAAGAGAGGAGCCACAGACCAAGAGGGGAGCCTGGGCCAAGAGTCGTCTGTAGCCAAAATGGCCAAGTTATATAAGGATCAAGCACACATCCTGTGCAATTGAGGCAATCACGCTTGTTACAGAAGTGAACACACACAGTTTGTTGGCTTGTTATCTTACATGAACAACATCCCCCAGCATTCCAGGAAGTTATCTGTCCTTGGGCAAATGGGGCTTAGAAGTTAGAGGCAGTTTTGTTTTATAGATCTCTTAGGCACAGTAATTTAAACTTCAAACATAGCATTCACCAGAAAAGAGAAAAGCCGAGTTCTGATAATTCCAACCTTTAAAGGTTTAAGAACAGCAGAAGGGAAAATCGGGAGAAGGAACCTGAGAAGCAGCATCCAGGGAGGCAGGAGAAAGAGCAGTGTCTCAAGGGAGGGAAGGTAAGCCAAGAGCTGCCAGGAAGACAGCTTCAGTGTATAAGCACAATGGGGTCAAGAACCATGGCGGTAAGTAAAAAGAACAGAGATGGAGACAGCTTATTCAAGAGGCTTTGCTTGACAGGGAAACCACACGAGGCTGTCACTGAAGGATGAAGAGGTAACAGGTTACTCAGAATGGTGACATACAGGACAGCAACCTGTAGGCACCCCCAGGAACAGCCCCAGGTCTAGAGCGTGCTATGGGAATGTTACGTTTGAACTGGAGCTACCCAACAGGCAGAAATTAGTTTTAGACTCTCAATGAGCTCAGAAATTAACCCAGGTGAATATTCGCAGTTTCAACTATTTGCCAGCATCCACCAAGGCCCTCGGCATGCAAGGGTTTATCATACTGAACACAAATTTGAATTCCACACACAAGCAACGTGCACAGGACTGAATTCTTTAGGTAGTGAGTGAGTGAACTCAGCTGCCTGCTCAAGAGTCTGCTCAACACCATTTGTTCATTAAACACCTGAAAACAGCATTCAGAAAACACAAAGTGTGTTTCCAGAAGAAAGCAATCCTTACGGTCATGGTTGGGACGGGAGGAAAACTCCAGAGAAGCAGAGATTTTAGAACACTGTGCCAGCCAGTTTTATATCGGTGTGATGTGAGCTACAGTCATTTTGAAGAGAAAATGTCAAGTGAGAAAATATCCCTGCCAGATTGGCCTGTGGGCAAGTATGTGGTACATTTTCTTGATTGATGGTTGATGTGGAGGGTCCAGTGCCTGGGAAGGTGGTCCTGGGATGTATAAGAAAGCAAGCCATAGAGGAACAAGCCAGTGAGTAAGTAGCATTCCTCCGTGGCCTCTACTTCAGCTCCGACCTCCAGGTTCTTGTCTCGATCGCCTGGATGACGGACTATAAGCTGTAAACTGGAACAGACCCTTGCCTCCCCAAGTTGCTTTTGGTCACTGTCTTAGGGTTTCCATTACTGTGACAGAACAGCATGACCAAAAACCAAGTTGGAGTGGAAAGGGTTTATTTGACTTACACTTTCATAACCATAGTCCATCACTGAAGGAAGTCAGGACAGGGACTCACTCAGGGCAGGAACCTGGAGGCAGGAGCTGATGCAGAGGCCATGGAGGGGTGCTGCTTACAGGCTTGCTCCCCATGGCTTGCTCAGCCTGCTTTTTTGTTGTTGTTTCGTTTTGGTTTGGTTTGTTTTTTTGAGACAGGGTTTCTCTGTGTAGCTTTGTGCCTTTCCTGGAACTCACTCTGTAGACCAGGCTGGCCTCGAACTCAGAGATCCGCCTGGCTCTGCCTCCCGAGTGCTGGGATTAAAGGTGTGTGCCACCACTGCCCGGCAAAAAAAAAAATGTGTAGCCCAGGCTGGCCTCGAACTTATGATCCTCCTGCCTCTGCCTCCTTCAGCAAATCCTACCAGCATGCATCACCACAACCGGCTCAGCCTCTTCTTATAGAACCCGGGACCACCTGCTCAGGGATGGAACCTCTCACAATGGGCTGGGCCCTCCCCCATCGATCACTAATTCAGAAACTACCACACAGCTGGATCTTATGGAGACATCTTCTCAATTGAGGATCCCTCCTTTCAAATGACTCTAGCTTGTGTCAAGTTGACATAAAACCAGCCGGGACAATTGGCCCCTTGTGAACTTGACACACAAGTTCATATCACTGTTAGGCCATAATCATTCCTTTCTTGTTCACCCCTAAGATCACACATTAACATCAACATTAAAACATTTCGCAAACTTTTAAATCCCACAGTCTTTACAAATTCAAACACTTTAAAATTCAGTCTCTTTAAAATTCCAAAGTCTCTTTTAAAACCTAAAAAATCTCCTTTAAAAACTCAGTCTCTCAACTGTGGGCTCGTGCAAAATGAAAAATAAGTTAAATATTTTCTTACTTCAAGAGAGAAGAGCCAGGGAATAGTCACAATCTCAACAAAGCAAAACCAAACTCCAAAAGTCTAAGTAACTCAACTGCCCAAGTCTGGGATTTACTCACGATTTTCTGGGCTCCTTCAAAGGGCTTGGGTCATTTCTCCAGCTCTGCTCTCCGTCACACACGACTTCTAAGGTCAGGCAGACTCCACTCCACTGCTGCTGTTCTTGGTGGTCACCCTATGGCGCTGGCATTTCCAAAACGCTGGGGTCTTCTGCTGCAGCTGGGCTGCCCTTCCACCAATAGCCCCTCATAGGCTCTCTGCTTGGTGCCAACGTCAACTTCTCACATGACCCCTTCAGTCCTGGGCCTTCAACTGCCACTGAGGCTGCACCTTCACCATTAGCCTCCCTGGCCTCTCACAGTGCCCAACCTCAGCTGCTCGCCATGACTCCTTCATACCTTCAAAACCAGTACCAGCTGGGTGACTCTTACGTTACCAAGTAGTTCAGCTGCCAGGGCGAGGGGCCATCTTGGCGGCCTCTCAAACACAGCTTCTGTGTGCTGGCTCTCAGGAAACACTTCTCAGAAGATTTCACCTCGGTGATGCTGGGGTCTTCTTAATCACCACTAATTTCTTAACTCCAGTTGACCAGCATCAAGTATCCCAGCAAAATCAAAGGTTTCCTTTAGTAGTTCTGGGATCTTGTTAATCACAGCTGATTTTTCAGGCCCAGCTAACCAGAACCACAGAATCTTAATTCAAAATAACAAATGACCCTGATGGAGTCTTTAAACATTCCCCCCGCCCTGAAATTCATAAGCCAGGCCTCCATCTATGGCACAGCCCTCCACATTCTTCGAATTTCCAAGCCCCCAAAGAACAACTCAACAAGCATTGAACCCTCAATGGTTTTTCTAGCCCAAAGTTCCAAAGTCCTTTCACAATCCTCCCAGAAAGAACATGGTCAGGTCTGTCACAGCAACACCTGGCTCCTTGGTACCAACTTGTCTTGGGGTGTCTATTGCTACAACGGACCACCATGACCAAAAAGCAAGTTGGGAAGGAAAGGGTTTATTTGGCTTACCCTTCCACATCACTGTTCATCATTGAAGGAAGTCAAGACAGGAACCCAAGCAGGGCAGGACCTGGAGGCAGGAGCTGACATGGAGATCATGAAGAAGAGCCTCTTACTGGCTTGCTCCTCACGGCTTGCTCAGCCTGCTTTCTTACAGAACTCAGAACCACCAGTCCCGGGATGGCACCACCCACCATGAGCTAGGCCCTCCCCTATCAGTCACTAATTAAGAAAACGCCTTACAGCTGGATCTCATGGAGGCGGCTCCCTCCCCTCAGATGACTTTAGCTTGTGTCAAATCGACATAAAACTATCCAGCACCCGAGACAGTGAGAGAATCGAGTCATCTTGCCTTTTGATGACAGGACTTTTGAGTTGTGAGGAAGGTGAGAGTACCGGGTCTACAGATGAGAGGCCAGAAGTGCAGGGGTGTAAGACATCTGCTGTAGGTATATGCTTCTATACGATGCCTGCTTTTACCGCAGAATCCTCATGAAACAGCCCGGTTTCATGAGGGACCTGAGGTAAATTAAGATGGTGTGGTGCTTTACATGTTGATCGATTCATGACATTTTAGAAAAAGGAAACAGACACTGGAGCCAAGATGACAGTGGATTTGAAAGTTCTGAAAGGCAGGATATCAGGCCAATAAGTGACTAAGAGAACAGAGTCCTTCCCTGAATAGAAAGATGCTGTGCCTTTAGGCTTTTCCAGAAAAGCATACTGGCTGTGTGGGAATTTCAAGTGATTACTGCTGAGAAATTCCCTGGAAGGCCAAAGCCTCCTAGACAGCTGTGGACCTGGACATGAAGAAGAAGAACAAGGACAAGGTGAAACTCATGGGGACCACCTGAGGCCCTCACAATCTCCATCTGTGACAACACAGGTGACCTGCACAAAGAGCTCACCTGTCCACCATGGAGCCAAAACTGGGATTTGGAGAAGCTAAGGAAGGAGATCCAGCAGGAGCTGGTGGAGCTGTGGGTTTGGATGCTGCCTCACGTCAATGAGATGAGCATCAGATAATGTGCATGAACTATAAGAGAACCTGGCATCTCACACTGAACTTCCACACATACCAGCCCACTGTTGGTGGGAATAGAAGGAATCATCTCAGTCCTCATGGTTTGCCTGCATCCAGGGCTCCCACCTATTTCAAAAACGCTGGCAGATATTAGTCAATGATTTCGCGCATCTGCTACATCCTGATAGACTTTATCTCAACCATGCAAGGTGTAGCTACCCAGCTGACACGGGAATTGAACCTGTGAAAGGTGATGCTGTCATTCTATTGGGTCATCTCCTTCAGAGTGGTGAGAACATTGTTAAGTCAGTGGATTCCATGAGCATGAATTCCCTTCACACTTCAACTGCTGTTGAACAAGCCCCTTGGTCAGAAACCGTTTGTAATACCTTGTCCTGACTACCTGGTATAAGCTCAGCAGACGGCAACCTTGGCAAAAGCCCCAAGGTCAAGGAAGACAAACCCATATCTAAACCAAGTATCTCTTCCAGTGAAAACTGAAGCATTGTCTCTTCGAAGATGAATGGGGTCCAATGCAGTCAGCAGCTACCAAGTGGCTGGCTCACCTCCTGGGGATTGCTGCCATTTCTGCTATTGCCAAACTAGGGCACTCAAGAGTGACCTCAGACAGAACAGCCTTCATGAATGGAAGTCCACGCTGCTGAATTCAGGCATGACTTCCATCCTTGCAATCATGGCCACTTTACAAGTCTGTCAGGCATGAGTGGGTCGGGTGGCCTGGAAACAAGCCTGAACAATGGGAGACAAATGCGGTCACTCTCTAAAGGCCACAGAGATCTGTGCACACATATCCCTGTCACCAATTTTCAGTCTAGGTCTATCTTAAGGCAACACAAACATTCAGTCCATAAAAACATCTTGAGGCACTGTCTACAGGTTATTACAGAACCACGATGGAGGCTTTCTCTTCTTCCAGGAAAAATAATAATAAATTGTGTTTATTTTTGCAGTATTGGTATGAACCCAAGGCTTCTATCATGCTACACATGCTGAACCACAAGGCTACACCCAGTTCTTCTTCCTGGAAAAACTAAAAACTAGGCACACTTTCTGAAGACCTTTCCAACAACAGGATTTCCCTTCACCCTTTTGCTGAAGAAAACAGCCAGAGTGGAGGAGTAGATGTGGGTTACCTACTTTGTCCAAGTGCCTATAGACCAGGCCTGAACTGTCTTCCACCATCAATGTTAGTAGCAGAGAGTCTTCTCATGAGGTTGTACACACATAGTGGCAGAGAGGATCCAAGACAGCAAGAAAAGGACCAACAACATACAAGAGACTTGCTCATGAAACTTCTGCAAGAGCTCACAGCATGATCAGCCTATACCCATTCACAAGTCGAATGGTGGGCCAAGACAACGATGTTTATAGTCAGCTCCTTGTGTTCATTGGGTGGTCAGCTGCCCATGGTCTGCTAAGGCCCAGGAGCAAGCCATAGACTGTTTCTCAAAAGAATAGTCATCTATAATGGTGGAAGTCCTGGTCCATCTGTAAGTATGCACTGTAATGCCCCTGGAGTAGTCTCCAATAGTGTCCCAATCCACACAGCATGTCATGAACAAGCAAATCTTCGAGGGCACAGAGCAAAGTACTTTAGGTGGCATCTGGAACCGTTGCAAATTCTTCTGGTTCTTCTGAGTGATGCTCTGGTCTCTGTCTACAATCACACAAATATACACATCATGACACACCATTATGTGTTCATGTCTTTCTATTAATTTGGGATGTACACTAGGGGAAATATATACACTCTTACACATGAGTTACAATTTATTTAAGTACTTGAGGAGCAGATAACCCTCAAGGCTGGAGCTCTTTGTGATACCCAATGACTGGCATGTATGAGACAGCTGAAGATCAAGGAAGGAACAAGTATCAATGACCAAAGAAAGCTGACTCCAAAATAATTTACTGCAAAATGGAAAATTCAGTCAATCAACTCTTGAGGGCTTTTTCTCCACTGCACTAATCGTCCAGTTTGATGGATGGCCCAGTTCATTCTGGTCCCACAGCCTATAAATAACAATCATAAGCTTCCTTGCAAAGCAGGGCCTTCGGTAAATGGAGAATCGTTTTAACTGTGTGAACACGAAGGCTTCAAACTCTTGGCTTCAAATCATATTTATTTTGTATTCTTTTAGGCCAAGCCGAACCAAAAAAAAAAAATGCTAATCTAACCCAGTTCACAAAACAAAGAGGACAAAGATGTCACTTGAAATGGGGTCATTTTTATTCCTGTCGAGTCTGCCTTGGACACAGACGTTTAATATTTAAATGTTATTCCCTGTGAGAGCTGGACTCTCAGTATTTTGTGCCTCTGACAGGATTCAAATTTCAGATTCTACCTTGTGTGAAAATATCATTTCAAAGTATGTGCCCCAGGAGAATGATAATAAAGCCAAATCTTGGCATTTTTCAAGATGAACTTTCTTCAGAGTTCTCTTAAAAATGTGTGTTCTTTCCTGCTCCTTCCCAGACACCAGGAGTTAAGGAACGGCACCTTTCCCTTTGTCCCAATTAAGTGCACTCTGGATCTGCTAGCAAATTATTTATTGTAAGCAGATAAGTAATTGCTAAATGTGGTGATATTGTTGAATCTGCATTTAGTAAGTTAATTACAATATTTTACAATGCATTAACTGTGTCTTTTGATTCTGCTTTGAGATGTTGCCGTTGTCTCTAGCTATAATTTGAATATTGAGGACACGTCTGTTGTTTTCCTTTGCTCTTAGTATAATCCTGAAAACACCTGCCCAGCACATTCTAAGCGCTAGGGGCTGCAGCGATTAATAGCAGCAAATCTTAGGAAATCGCTTTTTATCCTCCAGCAGTCTGAACAAATTGGGTCATTAAAATATCTTAGCTTAAATGCTACATTGCTCTGGCATGTCTCACAAGGTTGCATAAATTCTGTCACTCTGCACCCCATAATTCACATCACAGAAGAAATGCAGTGTTCTGAATTTAACCATACAGTGTCCACTAGTAACCATGGGCACGGCTCTCACGAAGATGTATGGATTTATAAAATTGTGAAAACGAAGGTTCTCGGGTTTTTCTTCATGGCTGTTTCCTTGTCTGTGTCCTCCCTGATTTTTTTCACATCCCCCACCTCCTACAACGGTCTCCCAGTGACTTCCTGTAGGGAGCTGACTTGAAGCAAACACATACAGTTGGTTCTGTGTTTTAGTATATGTCGGAATGAAAAACTAGCTTCTGCTCTCACTGGAGTTAGCTCTTTTACTGGAGACCATTTCGGTAACAAAAGGCAAGTAACAAAAAGGCAGAAAAATTAAAGAAAAGCATTTTTATGTGCACCAGGCTTTCTTTTGGGCCACCAACCAGCTCCCAAATCATGACACGGAGACTTATTATTAGTTCTGAATGCTCGGCCTTAGCTTAGCTCTTGTTTTAATCTCTTTATCTATGTTTTGCCTCAGGGCTTTTTACCTTTATTTCTGTATATCTTACTTTCCTGCTGTCTCTACGTCTGGCTGGAGGCTGCCTGTTTTCTAGCCTTGAGTGTGTCTCTCTCTTTCTCCCTGTTCTCTTCTCTTGTTCTTCTCTCATTCTAGACTTCTCCTCCTACTTCTTCTCTGCCAGCCTCCCCCCCCCCCCCCACACCCCAGCAGCTCTTTATTAGACCAATCAGGTGCCTTAGGCAGGCAAGGTGAAACAGATGCCACACATCTTACATAGTTAAACACACATCCTTACATCGTTAAACAAACACAGCATAAACAAAAGTAACACACCTTTACACAGTTAAAGTCATATTCTGCAGCCTAAACAAATGTAACACATCTTTGCCCGGTTAAAATAATATTCCACAACACTTAAACATCTGCCTAGCTTTTTTTTTTTCAATTTTTTTATCTTATTATTTTATGGGTGGATGTTTTACCTGCATGTATGTCTGTGCACTGCGTACCTGCAATGCCTCCGGAGACCAGAAGAGGTGGCAGATCCCCTAGGACTGGAGTTACAGACAGTTGTCAGCCCCGGGTGGGTGCTGGAGATCCAGCAGGTTCCTCTGGAAGAGCAGCCAGTGTTCTTAATGGCCGAGCCATCTCTCCATCTTCCCGGGCCTTTTGAGTCAACGTTGGTTATGGTTCATCTTTGTGAATTAAGGTTGACTGATTAACAGATTAGAAAAGTGTGAGTTTTACATCAGAGAGCCAGAACATGCAAGTATTTTCAAGTCTTAAACCAGTATGTCATTAAGCTATGCAACATGAACATCAAAACTTGAAGATAAGTCAAAATGCAGAACAACCAAACATACCCATAACTAAAATAAATTATTAGAAGAGGTAACGACCATTTAGTGATGATCTGAAAGTAAATAGCTAGGAAGTTTCAGTGCACTGGAATTACAGTAACAAGCCAGAAACACATGTGAGTTCAGCCACACTGCATATCGAGACCCTGCCTCAAAAACAAACAAAACAAAAATAGAGCTGGAGAGCTGGCTCAGTTACCAAGAGTGTGCACTGCCCTTGCAGAGGGGGGTGGGGGGGCATTCCCAGCACCCATGTCAGGCAGCTCACTTGAACTCCGGCTCCAGGGGATCTGACACCTTCCTCTGACCTCCACAGGCACCTGCTCTCACGTGTGTGCAAATCCACAACAAAGACACACATAACTTAAAATAAAATAAATCTTAAAAAAAAAAGGATTTAGGCTGGGCGGTGGTGGCGCACGCCTTTAATTCCAGCACTCAGGAGGCAGAGGCAGTCAGATCTCTCTGAGCTCGAGGCCAGCCTGGTTTATAGAGCTAGTTCCAGGACTGCCAGAGTTACACAGAGAAACACTGTCTTGAAAAACTCATAGAAGATAGACAGATAGATAGATAGATAGATAGATAGATAGATAGATAGATAGATAGATAGAAATGGATGGATAGATAGATATAGATGGAATGGATGGATAATAGATAGATAGATAGATAGATAGATAGATAGATAGATAGATAGATAGATAGATAGATGATATAAATGGATGGATAGATAGATATACATACATACATACATACATACATACATACATACATACATACATACATACATACACAGAGGGATTTAGTGTGCAGGCCCTTTACCAGACTCCTCTTTAAAGAGGCGACAGATACATGAAGATCAATAATTCTACCACAGACATTTAAAGTCACCCACCTGACCCCTCACTCTGCTTTTCTGCAGGTGACACCCTGCAGTGTCCTCTGTCTGCTCAGGTAAGTCTTCATCAGAAGTGATTACTGAGCCACAGACATAATCTTGACAGACGCTAATTGAGCAACGCATGTACCTCGTACCCTGCCAAGCACCAGACAACGTCGTAGAGAATTGTGCCCTGTGGAGTGGGAAGTCTCGTTTCAGAGCAGACATCAGACAAATTAAGATACGAGACCCGCATAATTAGTTTTATTAAATGCGATGAAGGAAGCAGAAGATGTAATAAGTAGAAGGACCTGATTGGGCTTGGAAGATCGCAGAGGCCCTGATTGTGGAAGAGGTGTTTACTTAAACTGGTATTTATTGGAAGCATGTGTCAGGGTGGGGAAGGGATGTCCCTCTCGGCATAGGGATCTGAAGATCAGAGTCTCCCGGGAGGACTGAGGAAGGAAGACCAGCGTTCCCGAAGGAGGCGAGGGAATGACAAGAGGCCAGTGGTACACGAAATGAAGGCGGAAACGGAAGCAGGGCTCAGCCCACCGTGCAGGGCCAACTCCCTTGAGGCTTGGACTTCATTGTGAGACCCAAGTTCAAAGACGACTTGGGAACCACGGGGCCACCCTCCAGGCGGAAGTGGGGGAGATCAGTTGGGAGCAACCTCGGAAGTCCAGGTGGGAGATGAAGATGCCGTGGATAGCGAGGATATCGGATATAAATGACGAAAACGGCACTTCCGTTTCCCCGTCGGTCCCGCTGGAGTTTGGCCACAGGGTCCCCAGACCCAATTCTGGCTGCAGCAGCAAGACAGATTCCGGAACAGAGCGAGTCCAGGTTCGGTCCCGGGGACCAGCTGGATTCCCGGATGTCCTGCTTGTCTCCTCCATCCCTCACCCGAGGAAATGAGCCTCGGGACAAGGGATGCACGAGGAACCGAACTAGCAAGTTTACGTTTTGTTCTTTCTGTGAACATCGGTCCTCTTTGCGGAGGTAACAAGTCATTGCGGTCAAAACTGAGCCTCTGCTCTCCATGAGAGAGATGAGACTTTGTCCTGCTGTCTGTCCCCCAATCAGGTATTTCCCAGCTGCCAACAACAGCTCCTGATGACTGACTGGTCCCCGACACCAACCTTCACACGACAGACACTGAGCAGCCCTGGAGCTCGTACTCAGCCCTGGACTCTGTCTGCTTGGTCCTGTGGATTTGTTACCTCTCTCTGCTGATGACCCCCACGTTCTTATAGTTTCTTACTCCTGAACCCCAAACTGGTATTCAAGTGTCCCCTCAACACCTCTAACTCAGATGACTGATAAATAACAACCTTTTATTTTCTTTTTTGATGAACTATTGTTTATATTTCTGGGGTAGAATATACTGTTTTGATATGTTTATACAATGAAGAATTATGAAATCAAATTCATCAACGTATCACATCACTCAATCACCTTATTGTGGTACATCCCAGATTTACTCCTAGCAATTTTGAAATACACAATACACTGTGTTACCCAGTAAATCTCAAAAAAAAAAAAAAAAATTCCTTCTGCCCAACACTTTTTTTTTCTGAAATTTGGTCTCAGGGTCTAATCTTGACTGGGACTGGCAGTCCTCCTGCCTGTGAAATTACATCACCTGTCATAACTGAAACTTTGTATCTTTTAACCAACATTTCCCGGCTTTGCCGCACCACCCCACCCTATCCTCCATGATGGACCATCATGCTGTGTTTCTGAGAGTTCTTTGGGGATCCCACAAATAAGCGAGTTTATACAATTATTTGTCTTCTGTGGCCCTCTTACTTCAGTTAACACAGTATCCTTAAGGCTCATCTACATTATTGTAGATAACAGGCGCTCCTGCCTATGAATAGTACTGCATTGTGCACTTTGTACCACGTGTCCTTTACTCCTTGTCTATTGACAGATGCGGAGCTTGATTTCGTAGGGTGACTGTAAATAATGCGGCAATAAACACAGGAATGCAGATCTCTCTTCATCCACCCTTTGGATAAATGCCCAGAAGTGGGAATTCTGGGTC
>CABHPR010127162.1:0-11279 GCA_902168415.1 Peromyscus melanophrys | reverse complement strand
CCACTGCCACCCGGCATGGCTCAAATTTTTAAAGTATATTTTAATTTCCCCACGACAGCTTTAGACACCTTTAGTAAGGACTTGATAGGCCCCACTGATGTATGTTGATTTGACTATCTCATTATAGAGTATTATCTTTTATCTTATGCAAGTCTAAAATTTCAGTATGGTTGTCCCTATTTCAGTATTTTGCTATGATCCAAAATTGCAAGCACAGTCTTCGCACATAAAGAGAATCCTAGTATAAGGAGTATCAGAGTTACCTTAAGCAGGCTAAAACATATTTTGTCTTGTATGAGCTTGGCATTTCTGGATAACTAACAATTCAACAAGTTAATATCATACATTCATCCAGTAAATACTGAGAGAATTCTCAGGGTGTTATCAGTGATTACCTATAGTATTTCTTCTCTGAAACATTTAAAATTGAAAGAATTATGAATAAGCTAAAATATCTTGGAAATGAGTATTTTAATCAACATACTAAAATTATTCTTTGAGGCCAAATTCATCTGAGTAGGTGAGGTGATTATGTACAACCCAAGGTTAAAAAATATTTGCAGTGATGATACCCAGCTGCTTTATCTTTGAAAGAATCCTCTGGCCAGATTAAATAATTTTTTCCTTTTTTACCCCCATTATACTTGCTAACATTGTTACAACCATTATTGTAAAGTTAAAATAATATTTAAATAATATGCAGACTAGAGTAATATTTACCCATTACAACTTAGAAATTCATTAATCATGATCATTTTATGTTTTTCAATGCAAATATTTATTCAGTGATTATCTTGATATAGTTTAGGATTTAAACAATTTTATTGTTTGCTATTCATTTATGCATACCACATACTGTTCTTATGAACAACTAAAACAAATTATGCTCTTATTTACCTAATATTAATAATTACTAGAGCACTTTTGACTTCATAAATGCAGATTTTTCAATTTCTATCATGAACTCTAACAAAAATAACTCTATTTGAGCTATTTTATCAATATCATAATTTTATTTTTACAAAGATGAACATTATCTTTTAATCAAATCTGTACTCACAATAGGATAGAGAGAAGAATGGGTTTTATTCTGTAGAACTAACAACCCCCATTATAGGGAAGTCTGTGACCTGTGTCTCTTGTGCTCAAAGATCACAGTAAGACAAAAAAGAGAAAAACACAACATCATGTGACAGAGAGAAGCAAGTAAGAGCCACATTAACTTTGCATCTCCTGGGAACCACTGTTAAAGTATTTTAGTGTTGTGATTTCAGTTTGTCAAAGTCTAAATATAAGTCATTGAATAGAATGACATATATATATATATATACACACACACACTTTCCTTCTATTGTTTTTTTAAAGTATAAGTAGTAAAATAATGGATTCAGTGTATTTGATCTATTATATACAATATCCAATTTTATATTTTTCCATTCAAAACAATAGTGGGACATCTACATTCTAAATGTTTGTATTAATATTATGTAATCAAAAGAAAATAATTTTGTAGATATTTTACACACTGTTCTTTACTGTTTCATAGACCATATAGGCGTGCACTGTTTAATTACTTCATATTTAAATTCTGGTGTTAATTTTCATTGGTATTATCTTATCTGTAAATAAAAGTTTCATAAAATTTATAAGGATTCACATGTTTAAATTATCTAAGATACTAATGACTGATATTTGAGTATCTACAATTATTTTTGCCCTCACACTGATAAAGTTAGCTTCATGTTTTTAACAATGAATATGATTTTGAAGCAAAAATATATCAAATTCAAAACTAATATTTCTGACAACTCTTGTTGCATCTCAGTATTGTTAACACTTGCTTGAAAAAGGAAACTAAATGTATACATTGAACTCTACACACAAGATCATAAAAATATAGTGTTACCAATTACAATTGTATAATTATAGTATTGTTGGTAAATGCACATATGAATGCCATGCAGAAAAATGAGTGAAACCATTATCAGTTCTTTTATGGATTTTCATTTCTGTATAAATACACATACTGTCTAATTGTCAATAGGAGTCTCTTTTGATCTCATTCATATGCAGGGTGATGCTGATAAGGAAAAATAATCACAGAGATTTGGGTCCAATTGTCAAATGTTTGAAAAGCATTCCTTTTCTTTCAAGATAATCTTGAACTGGACTTATCAGAGAATATAAAATTCCATAAAATGATCCCAGGACTCAGCCATCCAGTGTTGACAAAAAGCTCAAAATCTTTAAGTTCGTGGTCTTTGTTTTTCTATGGCAATCAAAAGCTTTGGATGACTCGTTAACATTTGCACAGATGTGAGAACAGCTTTTAACAACTGTGTCCATAATAATTTCAATGCACATGCTTCAGAAACTGAGCACAGGTATATTTAATTTGTATCACACAGTGAGAGAGAAGAACAGGGACATGTTTGACTCTTGTTTTCAAATTCCAGTATTTCCTATTTTTTGGCATACAATAGGAAATGTACCATCTGTCACAACAGAATCTAATTTTGTTTTCTAGTTGAAATCATTCCTTGACAGATGAAACATACAAGACTCATGTGACAAACGTTCTCGTTTGTGCTGGAGCATAATACAAATCAAGATATCAAGTGATGTCTTCTAATGTAGCCGTTCTAAAACTGAGTATAAGTAGTTACTTTCGAAAATCCTGCAGTAGATTACTAGATAATTGAAAATGTTTGGACATCTTGGTTCTTTAGGCATCATTTCTACGAAAAAAAATTCAATATTGTAAATAACTTATCTTACCATATCTCTATCTAAAATGAAAAGACCTTTCAGTCGCAAATATAAAGACTAATGAGAGATATACTCTCCCCCACTCCTTTTTTTATTTAAGAATTTTTTTTTCCCTAATCACAGATCTCCCTCTGATCCTTCCTCCTGCTCCATCCCCCAGCCTTAACCCAGCCCCATCCACATCCCCATGCCCTCCTCCAAAAGGGTAAGGGCTCCCTTGGGGAGTCAGCAAAGCCTGGTACATTCAGATGAGGTGGGACCAAGCCACTCCACACTGTATCAAGGCTGAGCAAGGCCTGCCACCATAGGTAATGGGATCCAGAAGCCAGCTCATGCACCAGGGATAGATCATGATCCCACTGCCAGGGGTCCCTCAAATACACCAAGATATACAACTGTCTCCTGTATGCAGAGTGCTTAGTCCTGTCCCATGACAATATCATGATGGGAAATCTACAGAGACAACTGAACCAAGCTCGTAAGAACTCATGAACTTTTAGACCGACAGCCATGAAAGCTACACTCTTATATTCTGTTTAGAAAGTACTTTGAAATGTTGGGTTTCAAGCAAGAAATTAAGGTCATTTTATTGAAACTAATAAATAGAAATTACGATGAGGTACCATGTTATGTTTTGATACATTGCATTTCAATCAGATTAAACATTTATCTCTTCAAATATTTATCATTTCTTTATGGTGAAACTTCCAAAATCTCCTTTCTAGCTTATAGAAAGATATAGTATAGTACTGTCTCCCGATAACATCCCAATATGCAATAACATACTAGAGCTAGTACCTAACTGCACCATATTAAACAGAATTTCCCTAAGAAACCCCACTGGTGTGCCCTCTCCAGCTTATGTAGTCACTATACCCATCTGCACTACTGTGGAATTAAAATGCTTAATTCTACCTATGAGTAGAATAAGTGCTTCTACTTCTGCGTTTCTGAACCTGGCTCATTTCAATGCACACCATGATCTCAAAAGCATTCATGTTGGGACATATAATAGCATTTTTATGGCAGAATTTTATTAAATTGTGTAGGTATACAACCTTGCTCTTTATTGTTTTATCAGTTGATGTATACTCGTCTTCTTCATATTTCTTATTAAAATACTATCATTATTATTGTGTGATATACATGCAAGGGTGAGCAAGTCATGGTGTACTTGTGAAAGACAGAAGTAAGACAACTTACATAGTTGGTCGACTCCCTTCACTTTTACATGTGTTTCAGGGTCATATTTAGGTATTTAGACCTCTGCATCAAGGGTTTTATACCCACTAATTTTGTCAGTACACATTTCTTAATTAGCACAAATAATTCTCAGATGACCAAGGGAATGAAGATTTAGCTTCACCATACGTATTTCATTTCTTTTAGGCAAATGTCTCAAAATGGGATTACTGGACTACATGAAAGATTTATTATTTAAATTTTAAGAACTTTCATTTTTTAATATGGTCACACAAATTTATATTCCCACTATAGGCAATGAAAAATATACTCTCTCCATAGCATCATCAGTATCTTTTTATCTCCCATCTTTTTGATGAAAAGCCATTCTCCTTGCAGTCTGCCTTTCGCATGCATTTACTGGACAGGTACACTGAGCTTTTTCATGCACTTGTTGTCTACGTATGACTTATTTTTAAAAAATCTATTTTGATTTATTATTTAACAATGTCTTGGCTTCTTATTGTATAAAAAAAAACTTTACCACAATCCCAAGGAATTGTTTTTAACTATCTCTCACTTTTAAATTTCTTTACGATTTTTATATAACTATCGGCTGTCCTGTGTTTTAGCAATGAATATAAAGCATACCTGTCTAGTATTTCTTATCTTCAACATGCTAATGTGTTATTAGTATCTTAATCTTCACTTAATTCTACATACCTACTATAATTCCATGCAAAATTAATTTTAAAGACTCTTATGTTCTTAATATAATTGCATCATAACAGTTACAGTTTTCATAGGTGTCACTATATTTCATGATTTTTGAAAAAGTGTCCAAATCAATGTGCTATTATGTTATGTTCAAAATACATTCAATTGAATCAATCTGATGACAAAAGCTAGTGTATTGATGTGTGTAATTTTAACACTGGAAATGATCTCTACTCCCAGTCCTTATGTTAAAATACTGCGTTTTTAGGCAGTGCAGCATTTGAAGTAAAACACACTCTATCAAAACAAAGTTGAGTTTTGCTAAAAAGAATTTAGCACTGTTTCAACTACAAGTTTAAATAAAAAATGGTTAACACTTGTAAAATTCAAAATTCAGACTATACATTATGTTGCTTCTATTTTAAAGTTCTACAATAACTTCTGAGAAATGGTCAACATCATTTCCTTCCATAATCATAATTTTTGTTTTTTAGGGGAGATAAAGATTTATTTGGCTTACAATTCCAAGTTACAGTCCATCATTTCAGGGAAGTCAACAGGAACTCATGCAACTAGTCACATCATATCCATAGTAAAGAGCAAAGAGAATATGAAGATATCTTTGCTTGCTAGCTTGCTCTCAGCTAGCTTTCTCTTCTCATAATGTCTAGGGCTTTCTGCCTAAGGAATGGTGCTACCCATAATGGGCTGATCTTCCTTCACCAACTAACAGTTAAGACAACCCCCCACAGATATTCCCACAGGTCAACCTGATTCTTCAATAAGACTTATTTGCAGATGATTCTAGGTTACCTCATGTTGACAGTTAAAACTAACCAGCACAGGTGGTGACTATAGCCATGGGTGACTTCTGTGTCCACAGGAAGTGACCGTATATACAGGAGATTATCGTTTCATGGGTAGTGACTGTGTATCTTTCTGAGGATCTTAATGATAGGCTGGGGTGAGTTCTCTGATGATGTTTTTCAATTCACTGCCCTTCATGGGTTGAGATGTGTGGGGTCAGTCCTGACCTAGTGTCCTCTCTGGATGCTGTGAGGATTTCATATTTTTATTTCATAATTTAATTTAATTTTACATATGAGCCACGGATTCCCCTGTCCTCCCTCCTCCCGCCCCCCCACCACGTTCCCCCCAGCCAACCCCCCACTCCCATCTCCTCCAGGGCAAGGACTCCCCTGGGGATTCAGGTCAGCCTGGTAGATTCAGTCAAGGCAGGTCCAGTCCCCTCTCCCTTCACCCAGGCTGAGCAAAGTGTCCCTGCATAGGCCCCAGGCTCCAAACAGCCAGCTCATGCACTGAGGACAGGTCCCGGTCCCACTGCCTGGGTGCCTCCTAAACAGTTCAAGCCAATCAACTGTCTCACTTATCCAGAGGGCCTGATCCAGTTGGGGGCTCCTCAGCTATTGTTTCATAGTTCATGTGTTTCTGCTAGTTTGGCTATTTGTCCCTGTGCTTTTTCCAATCATGGTCTCAACAATTCTCAAAATTATAACTTTTGATATAATATAAATCAACTACATGCAGGGAACAGTGGGCCTGCTCAAATTGTGTGTGTGTGTGTGTGTGTGTGTGTGTGTGTGTGTGTGTGTGAATGTACTTGTGTGCAGGTATATGTGAAGGCCAGAAAACACCTTAGTTGTTTTTTTCTCAGAAATATTGTCTACTTACTTATGATACAAAGTCTCTCATTAACCTGGAACTCATCAATTATACTAAAATGGTTGGCACCAATTACGATAGCTACTTCACCCAAAGATTGCATTTAGTTTGTCAGTTTTGTCTCCTAAATTTGTAACCCAGAAAGATTCATTAGCGTTTCTGAAACTAGACTGATTGCTCGAAAGTAAATGAAGAAGATATCATTTATTGGGAAGGGAACACAGGAGGTGCCTGATGGGGTAGGAGCATGGGAGTGATTGAGAAACATTTCAACACACGAGCACATGTAAAGAACATTAGGTGTACAGGCCTTAACAAAATTTTAGCAAAAACTGAGACAATGAGGAACAGACAACATGGCAGTTAAAAATAGATGCAATATTATTAGTCTAAGAAGCAAATTCATGTGATGAGACAGGAGGGAGGAACATTTTAGTCTTTATGACTGTGGAAAGGAGGGGAATGTGAAAAAAAATTTAGTTGTTCGCCTTGAACTCTAAATGCAATTCTGAGGGTTGTATGTAGCTAGGTTACTTGAAAAAATGCTATTTATTTGTACATTATGTGAAGGTTATTAAGGCATTCAGAGTTGGGAAGTATCCTCAATGGACAAAGAACTTGCTGTGAATTCAGTTCTTCAGAAAACATGCAAAATCCAGACAGGCATCATGGCTGCTATAATCCCAGCATTCACGGGGCAGCAGCAGAGTACACCTTGGGTAAGTTGTGACTTGGTTATTTAACCTAACCAGAATTGTAGAAAACTGGATTAACTGAAGTTACCTTGTCTCAATAAAGTGGAAAACAATCAAGGAACACATACAACATCAATTCTGGGACTCCACACACATATGCCCCCTCCATATACAATAAAAAAATATGAAGCTCCAATTGTACATGATTATAATTATTGTAGTGTTATTATGATCTTACCTCACTTAATAGCAGATACTTAAAAGGACCAATATGCCAAGTAGATAGTGACAAGATCTTGGTTGCGTGGTGTTATAATTCAGTATTTTACATGATTTTGTTAATCTTAATTATTTTCTGAGAATCTTGCAAGGATCCTTTGAGTAAAAGAATAAAGATGTAAGGAATGCACCCCATTGTATCATGGATAATGCATTATTCAAGTTTTATCACTAATATCATTTGACTCTGTGTAGATTTGTTTCAAACTGTTGTGAAAAAAGTTACTAACACTATCAAATAAGCCTTGGTTTAATTCTGTGTACAAAGGTGAACCAAACTTTCCCAATGTACAAACGTGACTATATCACTGTAACATTTTAATTACCATTCTAAATGCAAAAGCAGTCAGAAAAATGAAAAGAAATACTCAAATATACATATCATATTTCTTAATAAGAACAGCAGTGAATCTTAGAGTAATATATAATTATTGCTGACAATAAAGGAGGTTTTCCATGATTAAAAAAAGAATAACAAAAACAATATCCAGATAGAATTCAGACAACTTAAAGTTTCACAAGTATTGATTCCATTATACTGTCTTTTTAGCATTTAAATTCAGAATACATAACCTTTATTTTGATCTGAGTGTATTTATAAAAATGACACAAAACATTAGCTAAAATTAATTAGGCACAAACACTCATATATAATTATTAAATGCCTTTTATTCTTATTAGTACTTTAATAAGGTTTAGTGTAATATTATAAACCTGATGCATTCAAAATCATACAAAATTGTGTTATTTAGATTCATTTAAAAATTTATATTGATTTTGAAATATGAGGATCATAACTGAAGAATGTTTACCATATATAAAATATTAAAACATAATATGATAATCATATTTGTGCAAGCAAATTGTATGTCAATATTGATTACCAAATATATATTCTATTGCTAGGAAACTGTTTTCAAGCATAACTAATACAATTTCATGTAATAAATCACTTTGAAAATGTGATCTTACATTTTATTAGGATGCACTTTTTCTCTTAGAATTATTAAATTATTTTAGGTCTGCTCTGACACAGTATAACAAATAAGAAAAAGAGAATTCAACTTTTAAGTAAAAGTTTTAATGTTAATTGTTAAGGTGTAGCATAAAAAACATAGGTGAGAAGATACACACAATTTACATGCCCCAGTTACATGTGTTGTTAAGAACTGCCCATTTTACTTTTGCCCCAAGTCGGTCTGCCCATTCTCAGATGTTTAGTTTATCTCTTTTAATCAATAACTAAAACCTATGCACAAGTATCCCCTATATATTTTCTCAAAAGGCCATTAGATGTTCCCTCCTAAGGTGGAAAATTATATTACCCTGTACTCCTTTACCAAGTTTGAGACAGAAAGCATTCCCACCCCCACAAATAGGAGAAATTAAACAGCCAACAGTGTGTGTTTTTCCATGTCCTGTAATGCTCAGAGAAACATTCCCAAGTCCATAAAGTTCATTGTTCCGTTTCCTCAGCAACATGGGCAATCATAGCAGGAAGGATTCCAAGGTGCTGAGTCCCAGAAGCACATTACCTCAGTACACATAAGCAGGAATGTCTGAATTGAATTTGCAGAAAATCCATTTTCTTTTCCCATAGAGAGTCAAGAGTCTTTATAGCAGATAAAATCTTTTGCCTTACTGTATTTCACTTAGAAAAAGCTCAGCTGGAAAAGGGAGAGAGAAAAAAACTAAAGAGAAGAAAGAGAGACAGACAGACAGACAGACAGACAGACACACACACACACACACAGAAAGAGAGAGAGAGAGAGAGAGAGAGAGAGAGAGAGAGACAGACAGACAGACAGACAGACAGACAGACAAAGAGAAAAGAGGACCCAGATTAGTTTCCCAGCACCCACATGGTAGCTCACAAACACCTGTAATTTCATTCTCAGGGGATCTAATGTCCATTCTGACATCAACAGGTTTCAGTATATATGTACAGTTAGGCACACACACACACACACACAAATTCAAGAAATAAGTATTTTTTAAAGAAATAGAGTGAATTAGAAGGATATCCATATTTCTGGCCCTCAAATTTCCTATCCTTTTCAGAAGTATTGGGAGGACTCTATCATTGTCATAATAAAGCCTTAACGATTACATGTGCAAATACCTTTATTGATTTTGTGTGTCTGTTTATAAATGTAGGTGCACATGTCTGGGCGTTGCATATACACAAATGTGTATATGTATGTTGACTTCAGGGGACAACCTCGTGTCATTCCTCTGGCTCAGTCCACAGTTTCTCTGTACAGAATTTCTCTTTGACTTAGAAATTGCACCTGGAGTCCAGTTGAAGAAAGGGCGTAGGGATTATATGAGCAAATAGGGGTCAAGATCATCATGGGGAAAACCGCAGAGACAGCTGACCCAAGCTAGTGGGAGCTCATGGACTCTGGACTGACCACTAGGGGACCTGCATGGGACTGACCTAGCCCTCTGAATGTGGATGACAGTTGGCTTGATCTGTTTGTGGAGCCCCTGACAATGGGACCAGGATTTTTCCCTGGTGCATGAACTGGCTTTTGTTGGAGCCCATTCCCAAACCTTGCTCAGCCTTGTTGCAGTGGTGAAGGGGCTTGGGCCTACCTCAACTTGGTATGCCAAACTTTGTCGACTCCCCAAGACCCTCCAGGAAGAGTGGGTAGGGGGTAGGGGAGAAAGGGGAGCAGGGAAAGGGGAGGGAGGGGGAACTGTGATTGGTACGTAAACATGAAAAATAAATAAATACACTTAAAAGAAATTGCAAATCACGATAGATTGGCTATCCAGCTGGCAATGTTCCTCTTGTTTCTACATCTCCTGGGCAGCCACTGCTTTCCAAAGTCTTGGGTTTCCTTCTACCTTTGGCTCAGTGTATGTTGGGGTGTGGGGCCTGTTTCAAGCAGAGGACGAGATTCTCAGATTCCTTACATGCAATTCTCCACCTCATTTCAGATCAGTTCTAGGGAAACCACACTTATTTCATCATTTGTGTGAGTAATTTACTTTATAGTTTTAAGTATGCAAGCTAGGAATAATAGGTACTTAAAAATTAATTAACCAAGAGATAAAGATACACAAACTGAATCCTTTCATTATAGAACACACACACACACACACACACACACGCACGCACGCACGCACGCACATTTATGTATGTATTAAACTCTGAGTCTTGTGAGTAAAGTCATAGTATCTATGCTAAGCTAAAAGAGACATGAAATAAAATGGTGATATATGTTCATAATAAAATATAATATTGTGTACTTCTAAGAATGAAAGCTATGAAATCTTAAATTAACTAATTCCCAAAGCAGAGTTAAATACAACATTGTTCATTAATATATATACTTACCTGTGTATAACATGCAAGAAAAAGACACACGAAGACATTTTATTATGTTTTAATCATAATATATTTTGGGTGTCAAAAACCATGCCTCTTATGGTTTTCAATTTCATTTTTAAGATAACAAAACACTGTTTCTGTTAATTTGTATACATAGACTTGAAATACTGAAAGATATTATTTTACTTGAAAACCAGATGTTTAAATTTTTGTTCCATTTTCACAAGAATACATATTTTCAAAAGAATCAATGTTTAGTTTTACTTCTGTTGCTTTGAAAGAGACAGATAAAACCAGTCTAAAAATAAAATGTATGTACAGTTTGTATAGAGGTGGCTGAACTATATCCTTTTCATACTTATGCACAGTGGGATTTCATTTTTATTATTTTCCTAAAAATAATCACCCTGATACCTTTCTACTTTGTATTTTTTCCAAATGATCTTTAGAGGCTGTGTAAGAGTATCAATTTGGAGGGAAATTGATTCTGAGGGTGATAAATATGGAAGAGCCATTTCAATAAAAACTGCAAAGTTGTTTTTAATAATTTCTGTGTTTGCTGAACACTCATATTCTATAGAGTACTATTCCTAGTAGACGTACTGGGTTTTAAA